>SNQJ01S0002272.1:0-103063 GCA_010110895.2 Picea sitchensis
TTCCATGTGAACTTTTGAATAGAATACTAGCTCAAATCAACTACAAATCCTTACCATGTGTAAACAAGGTAGTTACAGGTCTACCAGAATTCAAGGTTGATCATGAAGGTGTGTGCAAGGGATGTGCACAAGGAAAGAACACAAAGAATCCTTTCCTGAAGAGAGACAGTAAAGCTGAAGGAATCTTGGAGCTCATCCGCTCATATGTATGTGGCCCAATGCCATCAACCTCTCTTAGTGGGTATGTATACTATGTTTCATTTATTGATGATTATTCTCGCATGACTTCGATTTATTTCTTCAAATCAAAAGACAAATTATTTGGAAAATTCAAGGAATTCAAATCCTTGAGAGAAAATTTCTCTGAAAGAAAAATAAATATACTCATGTCAGATAATGGAGGTGAATACACCTCAAAACAATTTGTAAGATTTTGTAGAGATGCCGAGATTAAGAGGGATCTCATCACTCCCTATAATCCTCCAAATGTTTGTACACATGCCAAAAGAAAGGAGAACTAAGCTGGACCCTTCAAGAAACAAGGGAATATTTGTTGGATACTGTGAGGTCTCAAAGGAAATAAGAATTTACATAACAAGTTACCATCATATTTAGATCAATAGATATGTAACCTTTGATGAATATGCAACACTCAATAAATTGAGGAGATGCCAGCTTGAAGAAGTATATGAAGAAGAACTTGTAGCTCCCAGAGTTGCAAAACCAATGAGGGAAGTTACAGGTACCCCTGATGATGAGTTTCTAGAAGATAATGATATGAAAAGAATTAAGAACATCCCCAAATGATGATCTCTCACAAGAGAAATGTAACTTGGGAAAGGGAACTTATTCAATAGGGAGAGAAGTATGGTGACCTAGAAGAAACCATGAGACAAATCAAGAAACCTAAGCCATTCTCCAGTTATATGGATTTGATGTGTGATCTCATAGAAAAGGAACCCACTTTCTTTGAAGAATCCATTCATGAGAAAGAATGAGTGGATGCCATGACAATAGAACACTAATGCATTATAAAAAATGATGTATGGGAAATAGTTTTGAGACTGAAGAACAAAGATGTGGTATCTTCCAAATGGTTATACAAGAAAAAACATGATGCAAACGGAAGTATTGAAAAACATAAAGCAAGGTTTGTAGCTCATGTATTTTCTCAAAAGGAACGCATTTCCTATGAAGAGATTCTTTCTCATGTAGCCATATACACTTTTATCATAACCATCATAGCTCTTGCATCCAAAATTAAGTGGAAGTTACATGAGACGGATTTGAAAAAAAAATTCTTAAATGGTGTTATTGAAGAAGAAGTGTATATAGAACAACCATAATGGTTTGAAGTTGAAGATAGAAAGAGTCATGTTTGCAGGTTGAAGAAGGCTCTATATGGGTTGAAGCAAGCTCCTAGAGCTTGGTATGGCAGAATTAACAGTTTCTTTATGAGCTTGGGCTTTACCAAGAGTAAAGTTGATTCTAACCTTTAGTTCAAGGTTATGAATGATGAGACAGTTATATTGTTGTTGTATGTGAATGACTTATTATTAATAGGATAAGAAAAAATCATCACTGATTGTAAAAAGAAGATCGCTTCAGAATTTGAGATGAAATACCTAGGCCTGATGCATTATTTCATAGGTCTTGAATTTTGGCAGAGCCCAAAGAAGATATTCCTTAACCAAGGGAAGTATGTAGTTGAAATATTGAAGAGGTTTGATATGTTGGAATGTAAATCCATAAAAACACCCACGGAAACAATGTTGAAGCTCCTGGTTGATACTTCATCATAATTGGTTGATGCTACTCCGTACAGACATGCTATTGGTTCATTAATATATCTCATGAATACCAGGACAAATATATTATTTGTTGTGAACACCTTAAGTCAGTATCTGGTAGAACAAAGACTTTTTCACCTTGTATCTGCAAAGCATGTGATGAGATACCTTAAGGGTACATTGGAATTTGGTCTCTGTTATACTGGATTTCATGAATTCTGACTAGTTGGTTATACTGATTCATATTGGGCTTGAAGTGTTTCTGAAAGAAAGATCACTTCATGATGTTGTTTCAGTCTGGGTTCAGCCATGAATTCATTGTAAAGAAGGAATCAATCCATTCTCGTTCTCAGCACGACAAAAGCATAATACATTGCAACACGTTCTGCCAGTTGTGAAGCCATATGGATTCAAAATTTGTTAACATGTCTATTTGATATGGATATGGAAGTCACCATGATTATATGTGATAACCAGAGTTACATAAAGATGACGAAGAACCCTGTGTTCCATGATAAGTTGAAGAACATAGAAATATGATATCACTACATTCATGATATGGTGTAGATGGAAATACCGCAAAATGTTGTTGTTCCACTTGCCTCATTCTATTGGCCTATGATAATGATGTTGTTATCTCAGCCTCGTGCTGATGATGTTGTTTCCACAACCTTTTGTTGATGATGTTGTTGCTAGAACCTCATGCTGGTGATGTTGTTGCTATAACCTCGTGTTGTTGATGATGTTGTATCAACCTCGTTTTTTTTTTTTATGTTGTTGTACCAACCTCATGCTATTGATGATGTTGTATCAACCTAATGTTATTGATGTTGTTGTTATAAATTTTATGCTAACTAATGTTGATGATGCTACTCCAGCTCCATGCTATGAATGATGATGTAATTGATGATGAGAAAAACTTTCGATGATTTGTAGATATGCCATTCAATGTTCCAGATGCTGATGATGTTTCTTCCCTCTCTCTCTCCTGATGATGTTGTATTGAGTTATGTCAGTAGAATAACCTTCTTGTTAAGGGGGAGTGTTGAAATATTGTAACTTCGAAGAATATTCTAATTATAATTGAGTTATTATAATGTAGATCAAATCCCCTTTTGTGGATTGATCATGTTGGGACTTATGCATGACCAAATCCCCTTTTTTGGATTGGTCAAACCCTAGTTAAATGGTGGTATTTGAGAAGTCATACCCTATGGATTATTAAAGTTGTTTTAGCCACTATTGGAAAAATTCGACCCTTCTTGGTGAAGAGACATAACCCTAGTGCCCCTCAACTAGTATAAATAAGAGAGGAAGGAGCCTCATTTAGTTACTCTTGGAGGTATCTGCAGTTGCAAGAAGAAGGAGAGAAAGGTGCATTGCTTAGTCTTGGATATTCTCTAGTGTTTTGGTATTTAGTCTTGGCATTGTATTGGAAATATATTATTGAGGAAGTTTTTGCTGGGTTTTCTCCCCCATGATGGTTTCCCAAGATAAAATGTTGTGTACCTTGTGATTGTGTTTCTTTCAGTGATCCTACTTATGCTATTATTGTCTAGTAAATTGAAAATAACTTAATAAAAGCTCTAAATTTAAAATTTTAATCCCCTCCTCTAGGTACCTACAAAATATTTTGGGGAATTGGATATAGCTCCAATAGACTCTCAGTCAAATCATTCAAGAGTTTATTGAAATATTCATTTGGATCTAGACTCCACTTCAAATCCATGATTTCAAAGAAGTACATGTTGGGTATTTGTTATATTCTTTGCACAACTAGACCTAGTGTTTGCATTGCAGTGGGAATGTGAGGGGGTCAAATTGGGGGGGAGGCTATCCCCCCGTTCACAAGGGGGTTGCAGGGGGGGTCGCATGGAGGAGGGATCCCCTATGAATTTTTTGGGCATTTTTTGCATCCATTTTTAGTGTTTTTTCAACACATGGTTTTCGTCGATGGTGTTCTAACTTTGCTTAAGAAATTAGGGTTGTTGTGTAATCCGAGTCAATCTATTAGGGGTTTTGGATGTCGTGGGATCATATATATATTTTATTATACACAATCAATATTTATGATGAGTATAATATTAGAGGTGTGTCTCTAAATAGGTTGTTGGTTTTTCCTGATTTGGGTTTCCAGGGTAAAAATATTTGTGTAATGTGTGTGCATGTGCCATTATACATTTACTATTTTTATTAAGAATCTGTTTGAAGTAATCAACTTTATAAGGTTAAAATATACATTTGGTATCAGAGTTGTTAATGGCTTCAAGGGAATTCCTTTTTGGCTAAGGGTTTGGCTTAGGTCTGTGATAAAATTTGTTACATTGGGAGATTTGTGGTATCGATTCTTTGGGTGAAATGAAGTGGAAAGGAATTTGAAAATATAGATAGAGAAATTTAATGGGATTTTTTTGTTTTGTTTTGGAAGCTCAAGATGGAAGATCTGTTGGTGGACAAAAATCAGTGGATCATTGTGGATCTAGGTACTACATCTATGTGAACATCAACATAAGAATAGGAAAATTCAAATTGGATGGCGAAGAGCACAATCCGGTTATGTCTCTTAGATTCAATATTACTGAATGTGTAAAGGGAATATACGACCAAGGATTTACAGAATAAGTTACAGAGTTTGTATGATTCTAAGTTCTTGGTAAACAAATTGTTCTTGAATAAGAATCTATACAACATGATGATGAAACATGGAGACTCGGTGACAAAAAATTTGAACCCCTTCGATATAGTGGTAAGTAAGTTATTATCCATTGATATTAAGATTTTTGATGATGATAAGTGTATCAATTTGTTGTGCTCTTCAACAGACTTGTGGGATAGTTTGGTTGTGGCCATAAGTAGTAATACAAATACTTTAATTTTTGATGGTGTGGTCTTATCCTTGTTATCAGAGGAGATGAGACAGAAAAACATGGAAGGAAAAATCACATATTCCTTATTTGCAATATGATTCTTCTAGGAAAGAAATAGATCTATGTCCTCAAGTGGAAGATCTAAATCTAAGGGAAGATATGAATCTCCCAGAAAATTTGTAAAGGTATGCTGGAGATGTGGAAAAGAAGGGAACTACAAGAAGCAATGTAGATCCAAAAGTGTTGAGAGAGGGAAGGGATATGAATATGCTCATTCTAGAGGAGAAAAAACCTCCACATAATAAGGAGGGGATTTATACTTGAGTTCTTCAAGAACACATGCATATCATGAGGTATGGATGATTGAATCAGGTGCATCCTTTCATATGAATCCTCATAGGAAGTGGTTTTGTGAATATGAAAGGTATGATAGAGGTGATGTTTTCCTAGGTGATGAATTGACAGCTAAAATCATAGGACAAGGAAAATTCAAGTTGAAGTGCATGGATGGAAGATTTAGAAGACTCCCTTGTGTTCTACACATCACATGATTTGACACAAATTTGATTTATGTATGTTTGAGAATGAAACATATAGGATGGTTCAAGGAGAAATGGTGTTGTTTAAGGGAGTTTGGTTTGGAAATTTATACAATTTGCAGGGAAGCACTATTAGTGACAGGTGAAATAGTTATGTTTTTCATGAGATTGGATCTTAAGAAGAAAAACAATTTACAGTCTCTGGAGAAAATAATATGGTGTGGCATCAAAGACTGGGGCGTATTGGAGAGAAGGGACTTCAATTACTACATGGTAAAGGTATGGTTGAAGTTATGTCTAACTTATCTCTAGATTTTTATCTCTATGATTGTGTATATGGGAAGTAAAATTGAGTAAGATTCCCATTTAGTGTAATGAGGGAAAATGAGATTTCACAATTGGTTCATAGTGATGTGTTTGGACCCATTTCGGTTCCATCACTGGAAAAATATGTGTACTATGTCTCATTTATAGAATAATTCTCGAGGAATACTTGCGTTTATTTCCTCAATAAGAAATATAAAGTATTTGACAAATTAAAAGAGTTTAAGGATCTTGTTGAGAATCAAACAAACAAGAGAATTAAGGTGTCAATGATCGATAAAATTGGATAATTCTGTAGAAATAAATTCAAAGAATTATCTAAGAAGTGAAATATATTAAGGCAGAAGACTAATCCATATACACCTCAACAAAATGGACTTGTAGAAAGGATGAATAAGACATTGATGGAAAAATAAAGGTGCATGCACAATGGTGCCGAGATAGGATAGGAATTTTAGGTAGAGGTAGTGGGTACTACATGTTACTTGGTCAATCGATCACCCTCTTCAGAGATAGATGAAAAAACTCCATAGGAGGTATCGAATAGTAAGAAACCTCGTCTCACACATCCAAATGTATTTAGTTGTGATGCCTATGTTAACAATACAAAGGGAAACAAGAGTAAGTTAGATAAAAAGGATGAACAATTTATATTTATTAGGTATAAAGATGGCTTGAAAGGTTATAAGATTTGGAATCTAGTGACTAAGAAGTTAATGTATAGCCAAGATGTGATATTTAGAGAAATCAAAGATGTTGTTAAACATGAAGTCCTACCAAGAAAGGAAGAACCTAAGAAAATAGATTTTGATTTGAAGGATAATGAATCAAACTCTAAAGAAGAACGAGAATCATACGAAGAAGATCCTTGTACTCGAGTATTGAGGATATATGTTTAGGAAACAAGGAAACCAAAAAGATATACTCCAACTGATTTTCTTTCAAATTTTTATTTGTTTATTACTATAGATGAGCATAGATCTATTATGGAGGCACATGGGGGATTCAACGGGAAAACAATATTATATCATGTATGTTCATAAAGGGGGTTAAAAAATAAATAACAAAAATTGGGAAATATATTGGGGTGTATTAAGGGGGAAAGGGTTTTTTTAAATAATATATACCAATATAGTATTTGAGGGAGGGGGGGAATAGGGTTAGAAAAATATAAAGAAGGAAAATAGTGTTAAAAATCTAGCATGAGCTCCCATAACTGTTTGAAAGTGGTTTGAAACCATTGTTGAGCCCCAAATATTGTTCAAAACCTATCTAAAACCCTCATTTTGGTTTACTTCATGGTATGCGTTACTTGTTAATGGGTTCTAAATACCGGTGTTCGTCAGTGGTGGAATTGTAAGGATTTCAAACATACAAAAGGACTTGATTCCTTCTTTGTTCAAAAAATCATGGGAAAATAACATAATCTCATATTCCTTCTTCCATTGAGGTCCTTCAATGTTTGACAAGTTCAATGCCTATTGAAATTTTATCATAATGGATTGGAAAGCCCAAACATCATTTAGCTCTAAATCTAGGGAACTCTGAATACCAAGGTGGATATAGCACAAACATAGGAGGTAGCTATACCAATTCCATTACTAGAACCACCTTGTTTATTGAGAAGCCATAATAGTTTAAGATTGAGATCACAATCCCATTCCATCACCAATAGTCATAAAAAATCTCAAAAAGAGTTAATTTTTATGGGATGTAATAACTAGCAGGTTAGTGCTATTCTGAGTGTGCGCTAAATTGGAACTCTAATCATTTGTCCTACTATACATCGTTTATTATAATCAATTGACTTAACGAGGATAATTATTAATCACTAATAGATAAATGTTTTATTATGTCTTAAGCAGTGGATCTAGAATAAGGAAGATTTGACATAGAGGATACCACAGAGGTAGGTTTGGGCATCCCCTCTTCCAGGTGACAAAATGAGAAGCAGAGAGGATAATATAGAGAAGACGAATTGGAAACAAGAGTGGGAAGATCATATTGCATTAAGGGAAAACAACTTAGCTAAATAAGCTTTAATAAATCAAGAAAATCAAGAAACAATCATACAGCTCGTAGTGTACAATCACACACTATTGAGGTTACAGTTATAACTAACACTCCCTCTTAAAGTCAATAGTTACAAACATCAGAACTGATAATGCCTAAATGTTGTCTCTGAAAATAAAAAAAATGGATTTTCCTAATGGCTTTGTAAAAATGTCTGCGAGTTGATCTCGTGAGCCACAAAATTGAAGTGTGATGTCACCATTATTGATTATCTCACATATGAAGTGAAAGTGAGTGTCAATGTGCTTGATTTTCTTGTGAAACACATGGTTTTTGGATAAAGAAATTGCTGAGGTGTTTTCACAAAAGATAGGAGTTGGCTCCTTTTCTGTATGTGACATATCATTCAATAGTCTTCTCAGCCACATAACTTGACAGTAAGCTAAGGTAGCAGCAACATACTCTATCTCTTCAGAAGATATTGAGACAATGGGATGCTTCTTTTTTGCCCAAGAAATCAGGTTCATGCCTAGGTGAAAAGCATGTCCCGAGGTGATTTTCCAGTCATCTAGGTTTCCTACAAAATTATTGTTTGTGTAACTAGAGATATAACTAGCATCATACTCAGTGTACCATAAGACAAAATTGAGTGCGTTCAACATATCTCAGAATCCTTTTTTCCATCTTCTAGTGAGAAACTTTGGGGGATTCCATGAACCTCGAAACAAATATTGTTGCATACATAATATCAGGCCTAGTTGCTGTAAGATACAACAAACTACCTACTAAACTTTTGTACAGGGTATAATCCACTACAGGGCCTTCATCTTGATTGCTAAATTTTGTGCCTAGGGGTATAGGAGTTTTTGTTGGATTACAGTCTTCCATGAAGAATCTTTTGATGATGTATGTTGCATACTTTTGCTGAAAATAAAAAATGCCTTTGATTGATTGGTCAAACTCAATCCCCAAAAAATATTTCATTATGCCAAGATCTATCATCTCAAAATCAGATTGCATGGCATGTTTAAAACTGTTTAACTCAATATTTCCAGTATATATCATGTCATCAACATATAAACATACAATCAGAATTTTACCGTGTTAATCAGTTCTGGTGTATAGAATTGGCTCATTTTGGCTTCTGTTGAAACCACTATTGATCAGGTAAGTGTCAATTCTTTTGTACCAAGCTCTTGGAGCTTGATTTAAACCATACATAGATTTATTCAACCGATACACTTTGGTTAGATACTCTTTTCCTTCAAATCCATGTGGTTGATGCACATACACCTCTTCTTCTAAGACACCATTAAGGAAAGTTGAATTGACATCCATCTGATATATTTTCTATTTGTGTTGAGCTACTATGGCTAAGAGAGTCCTTACAGTGTCCAACCTTGCTAATGGAGAAAAAATTTCGTCATAGTGAGTACCTGGTTGTTGTGAGAATCCTTTGGCAACAAGTCTTGCTTTGTGTTTTTCAATCTTCCCCTTTTCATTAATTTTAGTTTTGTAAACCCACTTGACACCAATATGTTTCTTGTGTCTGGGTAGATCAACAAGATCCCATGTATTTTTCTTCTCAATGGATTCAATCTCTTGGTTCATGGCTTGAACCCAATGTGGCTCTTGACCTACCTCTTTAAAATATGTAGGATGACATGACATTAGTGCAAAAATATTGTGTTGATCAATATCATACAACTACTGATGGATTTATCTCAAGCTTCGAGTTCTTTGATTTTGAAGTTCATAGGATGAATTTCTGCTTGAAGTAGAGTTGTCCTGAGGATTTTCAATATGTCCTTGTACCTGCAATCTTGGAAGGGCAGGCTGATGTGTTTGTTGTCCTAAATTTTCTGTGTTTTCAAGAAGTGGCAACAATGGATTTTCACTGTCCATAGGCCGATTTTCAGACTCCAAAACTTATTTTCAATAAATTTGACATCTCTGTTGAGAATAAGTTTCTTTGAAATCAGATTGTAGACTCTGTAAGCGTTGGATGTCTCACTGTAGCCAAAAAAAAATGCATTTCTCACTTCTCTCATCAAGTTTCTTCCTTAATTTGGAAGGTATGTGAGTGAATGCAATGCATCCAAATGTCCTAAGATGAGCAAAATTTAGCTTTGTCCCACTCCATGCTTCTTGAGGGACCTTCATCTTCAGACTTTTAGTTGGATGTATATTCAAGAGATATATTGAGCATGCTATTGCTTCATCCCAAAATAGATTTGATAGACATTTCTCTTTGAGAAGGCTTCTTGCCCTGTTCATTATTGTCTAATATTTTCTTTCAGCCACTCCATTTTGTTATGGAGTATACATGCCTGTAGTTTTCATGATGATGCCTTATGATTTGCAGAAATTTACAAATTATTTGGAGTTGTATTCTCCTCCTCCATATGACCTTAGAGTCTTCACGTATTTCCCACTCTGTTTTTCAGCTTCAACCTTGAATTCTTTGAACTTTGCAAAATTTTCAGACTTGAGTCTGAGAAAATAGATCCATATTTTCTTGCTAAAGTCATCAATAAACTTAAAAAAATAAATGCTACCACATATTGACTTTGTTTTCATTGGTCCACATAGGTCAGTGTGAAACATATCTAAGTGTTGTTTGTCTTGAGTGGAGGACTGTGGAAAACTATTTCTCTTATGTTTTCCAAGAATGAAAGACTCACATGAGGGATTTTTTTCTTTGAATATAGGTATACCTTTGACCATGGAGTGATTCTATAAAAGGCTTAGACTCTGGAAGGGTAGATTTCCAAATCTTTCATGCCAAACCATATTTTCATTAGGGATGGGTGCACTTTGTGGATATGACTGGATCAAATTTGCAGTTCTGAGGGTTAGAGGAAACATTCTATTACTAGTCATGTGGATTTCAGAAATCAATTTTCTGCTGGGGGTTTTATGATATATCCTACATGATATTCCTTAAAAAATTACCTTATATCCATGTTCAATAAGTTTTCCTACACTTAAAAGATTATGTTTCAAATCTCGAACATGATAGACATTGTTTATGTCTTTCTTTACATTATGTTTAGTAAGAATGGGTACTTTTCCTTTTCCTTGAACTTTGACTTGAGAATCATTTCCAAGTGTCATATCAGATGAAATAGAAGAATCAATGCTTGAAAGTAAATATTTGTTACCATTCATGTGATTGTTGGAACCACTGTCCAACAACTAGAGATATTTGTGTTGTTCTTTTGTCTTGTGGCATGAGAGAAACATACCATCTGAGGTTTCTCCTTCATGATTTGAGACATGTTCTCTTCCTGAGAGTTGATCTTCTTGCTTATTCCGACATTCAGATTCATAGTGCCCATACTTTTTATAGTAATAGAATTGTGTGTTTGATTTTTCATTTGATCTTTTCCCTCTGCCTCTTTGAGGTTGGAAATTTTGATTCTGGTTCTATTGTTTGTGACCTTTGAAATTTTGATTATGGTTCTATTGTTTGTGACCTTCACTTGAGTGATTGTTACTTGGAATTATCCCTCTTCCTCGGTGACCTATGCCTCTGCCTCTTCCTCTCCCTATGCTGAAGGAGAATTGAGTCTTGAAGGCATTCGCTATTGAATCATCTTCGAGATGAAGTCTGGTCTCATGTGTCAGTAGAGAGCCCATTAATTCATCTGTTGAAAAATTTGACAGATCCTTGGATTCAAGGATAGTTCTAACAACCATTTCGAATTTCTTTGAAATAGTTTTGAGCACTTTCTCAATGATTCTTTGATTAGGGATGGATTCACCAGTCAATCTGATCTCGTTTGCAATTCCCATGACTCTGGTCATAAAGTGATCAACATTTTCAGACTCTGTCATTCTTAAAGTCTCAAAATGTGTCCTCAAGGTCTGCATCTTGACTATTTTGACCCTGTCATTTCCTTGGTAAGGTGATTTAAGGATGTCCTAGGCCTTTTTTGAAGTAACAACACCTGTGATTTTTGAGAAAATCGAGTCATCCACTGAGTTTTGAATCTAATTTTTTTCCTTATTTTCTTTGTTCCTCTGTGTTTCCTGAGAAGTTATTTATTGATTGGTCATGGCAGCAAGGTATGTTGGATCTGGTTCCATGTAGCCAAGATCCACTGGATCCCAACACTCGTGTGCTTGTAATAAGGATCACATTCTAAGAGACCAAAAATCATAGTTCTTTCCAAGAAGAATCGGTCCTAAGTTGCTAGAGGTGGCCATCTTGTAGAAAATTGAACAAAAAAAAAAAAAAATGTTATATATTTGCATGCTTACCTGTTTCCTGTGTGTAAAACCAGGTCCACGAAATCCTCTATGTGATTTCAGGCCGAAAAACATGGGATAGACCACTACTTTAACTTCGATTTGGCTGGATCTGACTATGTGAGCACAACACCTATGAATTCATAGCTCTGAGATGTATTCTTTAACAATTGTATCCCCTCTAATAGCGGAATTCGGTCTTTCTGATTTTACTCGAGAACCAAAAAAAAATCGAATTTCAACTTCTCATGTGTTCGGGGGATGAAAACCAGGTGCTTTGGGCCTTCGAGCTTCAGGCGTTTCGATGCATGAAGGTCTCAATTCCTCCAAATAGTTGAATGGCTGAATAATAGAATTTCTACAAAGATCTACGGTCTTCACTGATTTGAGATCAACGGTCCTCAATTGCTGCGAGACTTTGGGTAGTTATTTCTCTAGTGATTTGCTCCACCAAATCTTATGGAGTGTTAAGTCTCTGAAGTGAGAGATTTGGAGCCACGTGTCCTCATTGATGGATGGTCCAGATGAACTTTGGCCTTCGGGCCTTTGGGAGTTATGGCTTCTCGCCTTCGTCTTTCTTCTAAAGTGGTTATCTGTCGGAGTGCAGCATCTCCTGTCAAGTGTCCACTTTGATAAATGATCTGGATCTACTCTAGCGCTTCAGAGCTTTGGCCCTTCAGGATTTCTTTAATCAAATTCTCTTTTCTTCCTCCGGGAGAATGATATTGCCTGACAAGTGTCCCTTGATTGAAGTTCAACGACCATGAGTGATTGTGGAGACTCAACTCACTCACTCTTTAATTTCCTTCCCAATCTTAGAAAAGAGAAGATGCTACAAAGATGCTCATTTGTAGTGGGATCGACACCCACCATTGATCTGTTGATCTATAAAGATCAACAATCCTAAGTGATTTCAGGCTCAAAACTTGCACAAAATTTAATTTCCTTTGTGATCCCCGCAATGCGAAGATGCTCGTTCGTAGAGAGATCAATATGCATTGTTGATCTAGAAAGATCAACGATCCTTAGTGATTGCAGGATCACAACTTGAAAAAACTTTAATTTGCTTCTCGATCCCCGCAATGCCTCCCCGTCGTTGATCTCTCTCCAATGAGATCTGATGTTCGTGACTTAATCTTTTCTTGATCTGACGACTGATCTTGTTCTCAATCACATCTTACGACTGAAAAACAAAATCACTTTACGTGCGGGATCATCGTTTTTGAGCTTAATTAAAGGCTCAAATATGTTCCCACGTCTAGTCTTACGACTGAAGTAGCTTCTCCTTTTCTTCTTCTTCAAACTTTCTCCTTAAGAAATTATTTCGTGAATCTTTCATGAATTCTTTAAATGCTCACGAATCTTTGATTTTTTTTTCCGTCCTTCTGTAGCTCTGCTTCCTCAAGCTTGCTGTCTCCAATGATATTTTTAGCATACTGTGGACTGCTCTCCAATATCTGTGAAGAATATTGCATATTTTTCTCTCGGTTGTGAGACAATGTAAGATCTGTCTCTTATTCCTAAGATCGAGATGCTCTCGAGGTAGTGTGAAGAGGCTTACATTGTAAGATCTGATATCATGAAAAAATGAGAAGCATAGAAGACAACACAGAGAAGACAAATTGGAAACAAGAATGGGAAGAGCACATTGCATTAAGGGAAAAGAGTTGAGCTAAATAAGCTTTAACAAATCAAGAAAATCAAGAAACAATCGTACAACTCACTAGGACAACTAACAATGTACACTCACACACTATTGAGGTTACAATTATAACTAACACCAGGTACATTTTCTCAAACCTTGCTCCAAGTTACTCTTGGAAAAATAGATAAATCCAAACAATAGGTAATGGGACTCCATTAAAAATTTAGTTTGATTTTTGAAAAAAAACACAATTTTGGTCGTGAGGGTATCAATTTATCAACCATTTTATGGTATAATATAACATTGACAATGGCTAACCAATACCCAACTTGAATATCATCTCAGTAATAAATATTCTACCTTTTTTCACTTGCAAACAAACACTATTGTATTTTCTAAAGCAAGGTTTCATATCTTCCATGTTGTTGTACTCATAAAGTGTGATGTTTGTATAGGTATCCATCTTTGGCTTCTTTGAAGATTTGTTGTTGAAAGTGTAACTCAGTGCTATCCCATTTTTTCATAGAAAAACACACTTTTCTATTCATTTATGATGTTAATATTATTTGATTCCTAATTTGAATTATTCCTACCAACTCCATGGTTTTCTGAGTTTTCATTAATTTTGTGTCAACTCGATGACTAGCACCAATCCTTGTCATCTCTTCAAGATAGTTTTTTACCTCTCTACTTTCAAACCGACCACTTTTAATGTTTAAAAACCACTGGAACTCAAAGTTATTTGAACCATGAACCCTAATTTATGCACTTCTAAAAATCATACCAACATATTTATTGTAGTGGTGTCATACTATCAAATTTCTAGTAGTTAGTAGAATGTCCTTTTAGAGTAGTGTCCAGATCGAATTTCACACATGCATATTCCGTAGTAATATCATTAAGAAACATGATAATTAAGAAATGAGTGTTGTACAAATCATGATCAAAGAATTTATGGATGGAAAAATTTGTGACAATCATAGCTGACAATAGTGGAGTGCTTACTTGAGGAAATATTCGGTGTTTTGAAAAGTCACAATTAGTAACCTGCAGAAAGTGTTCAGTGGTTGGTCACAACCTAGGTTAAAGGATTGTTTGTGAGTTAATTTATAGTGTTCAAACCATATTTTGAGGACAATTTTTCTGTTAGGGGTATCATAGAGAGAAACGTGTCAATAGCAACAATTTGTATGTTTCTTGTTGGAAAGATGGAGGAGATACCTTGACCTTTGGAGAATATTATTCTTCTTTCATATGAAATATGTAGTAAGAAGATTCATGTAGCTATTTAGAGAATCAATCAATATTCAAGGTTGCTTAAGGAGGCCCATGAGCAAGAAAAAAAGAGTTAGTTTTACTTGACGAAGAAGTTATACTTGCAGCGATGGGTTTTGATCTAAACTTGCATTGTCTTTATAAACCTTTTGTTGGAGAAACACATAATGCATTCCCTCAAGTGGCCTTTATTTTTTTGATGGTGGGTTGTGTATTTCTCTCTATCTCCAATTCAATCCTCATTATATTCTTGTTATTTTTTCATTAAGACAAATTGCATGCAACTCCCCCTTTCCCTATTTTTTTTCGTACACATGAAAGGTGTTTTTTATGGTGAGGTTGATTCAATTAAGAAATATCTAGAGGAGGAGATATATTCAAGTGCTAAACTCACTATTGAAAGTAATAAGGAAATAATAATACCAAAAAATTGTTGAGAATTAACGCTACTAATCGATTTCATATTGATTGTATAAATACTATAAATTGACAGTTTTAACGTTCAGAAACAGGAGTAACTGCAAAAATTGTTTCACTAACTAATTTGTTTAACAAGATTACAACTCCTAACACTTCCTCTTAATATCTAGGATTACATTATTTGTAATGCCTAAATTTTGACGTTGAAATTGAAAAACATCTCTTCCCAAAGGTTTAGTGAAGATATCAACTAGCTGAGCTTTAGAACCACAAAATTTGAGAAAAATGCCACCATTTTTTATGAGTTCATGAATGAAGTGAAATCGAGTATCAATGTCTTTGTTTTTATGATGAAACACATTATTCTTCGACAAGGAAATGGCAGAGTTATTGTCACAAAAAATCGAAATAGGTTCTTTTGTTGTATATCCAAAATCCATCGAAATCCTTTTAAGACAAACTACATGGCATGCTACTGTTGTTGTCGGTACATATTTCACTTCTACAAAAGAGATAGAAACTATGGGATGATTCTTAGATGCCCATGAAATCAAATTATTTCCAAAAATAAAAGCATATCTTGAAGTACTTTTTTTGTCATCAACATTGCCTACATAATCATTATCGGTGTAAGCTGTAATCATACTATCTGCTGAAGTTGTGCACCACAAACCATAAGTGGTTGTACCTGAAATGTATCTTAATATTCTCTTACCAACTTTCCAATGAGAATCCTTAGGAGATTCCATAAACCTGGAAATGAAACTTGTTGCATATGTTATGCCACGTCTTGTAGTAGTAAGATACATAAGACTACCAACAAGTTGTTTATACGATGTGGAACTTATTACTGATCCCAAATCTTCCTTTCTTAATTTAGTGCCAAGAGAAATAGGAGTGTGAGTAGTCTTACACTTTTCCATCTTAAACTTTTTTTAAAATTCAACATCATATTTATGTTGACTAATAAATATACCATGATTAGATTGTTCTACTTCAATGCCTAAAAAGTGATTCATTAATCCAAGATATTTCATTTCAAACTCGTTTTTCATGGCTGATCTAAATGAATCTAACATCATGTTTCCTGTGTAGATCATGTCGTCATCATAAAGACATAGAATGAGAATATTACCTTGTTGATTTACTATGGTATACAAAGTAGGCTCATTTTTTCTCCTACTAAAACCATCTTTGAGTAAATAATGATCAATTATACTATACCAAGCTCGAGGAGCTTGCTTCAAACCGTACAAGGATTTCTTTAATTTGTACACTTGATGCTCTTGTGTTTTAAATTCAAATCCAGTGGTTTATGGACATACACTTTTTCATTTAACACTCCATTCAAGAAGGCAGACTTGACATCCATTTGATAAATATGGCACTTGTTTTTTGCTACAATGGCCAAAACAAATAGAACAATATCTAATCTTGCTACAGGTGCGAACGTTTCACCATATGCCAGGTTGTTGTGTTTTGGAAACTAACCTTTCTTTTTGTTTCTCAATATCACCTTTTTCATTTAGTTTAGTTTTATAAAACCATTTGACACTTATGACATTTTTATCTGCAGGCAGATCAACTAAATCCCATGTATTGTTTTTTTCAATAGCTTCTATTTCATTATTCATTGCATATACCCATTCTTTTTTCTTTGAAGTTTCATCAAAACAAGTATGTTGAGATGAGAAAAATGGAAACCGTACTACATTATCATCTTGGTCATATATATCACGCAAACTTCTCATTCTTTGATGATTATGGTCAAAATCTGAATCACTATGAGATGAAGAATCATTATGAGATGAAAAAGTACTTTCATTTTGAACTTGCAATCTTTGAAGGCGTGTTATCAGTTCTTGATGTTCATCTAACTCAAGAGAAGGATTGTGAGAAGTATTTTTTTCCATTTCATCCCATGATTTATCTTCCATAAATTTAACATCTCTACTTACTAGAAATTTCTTAGTAACAAGATTATATAATCTGTATTCTTTCGAATGTTCATTATAGCCAATAAAAATGTACTTCTCACTTCTATCATCAAGCTTCTTTCTTAGCTCTCCAGGAACATGAGAAAAAGCAACACAACCAAATTTTTTGAAATGAGAAACATTTACCTTAGATCCACTCCAGTTTTCTTCAGGTAATTTACTTTGAACATTGGAAGTTGGTGATATGTTAAGTATGTAAAATTAACATGCAATTGCTTCAATCCAGTAATATTTCGACAATTTTCTTGTTGTAAGTAAACTCCTGGTCATGTTCATGATGGCGCGATTCTTTCTTTCTGCCACTCCATTTTTTTGTGGAGTATATCTGGTAGTCGTTTTCTTTTTAATACCATGATGTTTACAAAAATCAACAAACTCTCTTGAGTCATATTCACCTCCTCCATCATATCTCAAAACTTTGACAAATATGCCACTTTGTTTCTCTGCTTCAACCTTGAATTCTTTGAATAGAGTGAAAGTCTCAGATTTGTGTTTGGGAAAACAAACCCAAACTTTCCTGCAAAAATCATCAATAAATGTCAGAAAATAAAAACTTCCACCAATCTACTGATTTTTCATAGGTCCAGATATGTCTGTGTGAACTAACTCTAAGCACTCTTTGTCTCTATAAGAGGATGATGGAAAAATATCTCGTTGGTGTTTTTCTACTATGCAACTTTCACAAGAAGGAATATGATTAATCGAAGGAGGAAATCCTTTCACCATAGATTGTCTCTGTAACAAACTCATACTTTTGACTAGTAAATGACCATAACAATAATGCCATAACTCAGTATCATTCACATTAGAAATATTACATGCATACATCTTCCCACTTCTCATTTCTAATGGAAACAATCTGTTCTTTGTCATAGGGACTTTTGCAACAACTCTTTTAGTTTGATTAAGAATTGTGCAAGTGTTGTTGTGGAAAGTAGCATCATAACCATGAGCCCTTAATTTCCCTACACTCAACAAATTGTGTTTGATATTTGGTACATAGTAAACATGAGGAATATTGTTCACTTCACCCTGCTTTGTTAAAACTGGCACAAAAACTTTTCTTGAAGCTTTGACCGAATGATCATCACCCAAACTAATTGTAGTAATAAGAAATGTATCAAGATTATAAAGTAAATCATTGTGACTAGTCATATGATTGCTACATCCACTATCGAGTAACCAAACATTCTTGTCAAGAATTTGCTGAGATACTTTCTGTGACATTAGCTCAACTTACGACATTCATATATATGGTGACCCTAGTTTTTACAATAATGACATTGAATTTATGATTTATTTATCCATCTCTGGTTATGATCTTGTGAAGACTCTGACTTGTCTTTTGTTTTTTAAGGTTTATCTCTTGTTTGAGAACATCCTCTACCACATCCTCGACCACGTCCATGAAAACCTATGCCGATGCCTCTGTCCATGGACACCTTAGTCCTAAATGCATGTTCTAAAGTACCAAGAACCAAGTTCATTATTGCTTCATGAGATAACAATGAACAATCAATTAATCTATAGAAAATTTAGTTAGATCTTTCGAATCAAGAAGAGTAGTAAATACCATTTCAAATTTCTTAGGTAGACTTCTAAGAACTTTTTCAACAACTCTTTCGTCTCTGATTTCTTTTTCTCCATTAATCCTAAGTCGATTCATAATACCCATAACTTTAGTCATAAACTAATCAACACTTTATGATTCACTCATCTTGAGGGTTTCAAATTGAGTTCTAAGGGTTTGAAGTCTCACAATTTTCACTTTGTCATTACCCTTATAAGACAACTTAAGAATATCCCATGCTTCTTTAAGAGTCTTGGAACCAATAATTTTAGGAAATATAGAATCATCTAATGAAACTAAAATATATGATTTTGCTTTTCCTTCTTTTTGCTTAAGTTCTTCTAATGTTTTTCTTTGAGAAACACTCATAATTGCAACAACATTTTCATGAGGTTCTATGAACCTTGTTTCAACACAATCCCAACATATGTGACCTTGCAAAATGGATTTCACTCTCTCACTCCAAAAATCATAATTGGAACCAACTAAAGTTGGTGATTGAATTGACCAAGAACTAGACATTTTTTTAATTCAAAATATGAGCCACAATTTTTTTTTAAATAATTGATATAACTCCAAGTGACTTTTCAAATTTCAATGAAACTTTAAATTAACTCCAAATTTTATAAATACTCTTCAGCAAAATCGACAGAGTAAATAAAAATGTAATGGGTTTATAAAAATAATTCCAAGCCTGTAATTCTCAGCCAACTCCCTCTTCCAATTCGACAATGGATCTTCTCCAAACTGATGACAACTCTATGGTACTTCTTCAAACTGGCGTGCATCTCTTTTCCAAACCGGTGGCAGCTATGTGCTACTTCTTCAAACTGGCGGGAGGTGACCAAACAATACAACGTTCCGAGGTATTCTTCATTATGGAAGAGAGTCACACAACAGTCTCTCCTTCTCCCAACCTATCACTCTGATACCATGAAAGTAATAAAGAAAGAAGAATAACCAAAAATGGTTGAGAATGAACCCTACTAATTGATTTCATATTGATTGTATAAATACTATATAATTGATGATGACTCACACCAATCCTTGCTATCTCTTCGAGATAATTTTTTACCTCTCTACTTTCATACCAACTACTTTTAATGGTTAAACAACACTTTCACTTAAATTTATTATTGAACCATGAACCCTACTTTATGCAATTCTTAAAACCATACCAACATATTAATTATAGTGGTGTCATACTAGCATATTTCAAGCAGTTAGTAGCAAGTCCTCTTAGAATAGTGCCTAGATCAAATTTCACACATGAATATTTCATAGTAATATGACTAAGAAGCAAGATATTTAAGAAAGGATTGTTGTAAAGGTCATGATCAATGAATTTATGTATGGAAGAATTTTTGACAATAATAGGTTACAATCGTGGAGTGCTTACTTGAGGCAAGATTCAATGTTTTGAGAAGTCACAATCAGTACCCTGCAGAAAACCTTTAGTGGTTGGTCACAACCTAGATTAAAGGATTTCTTATGAGATAATTTGTGGTGCTCAAAGAATATTTTTATAACAATTTTTCTGTTAGGGGATACCAGAGAGAGAAAGGTGTCAATAACAACAACTTGTATGTTTCTTGCTAGAAAGCTAGAGGAAATACCTTGACCTTTGAAGAATATTATTCTTTTATCATATGAAATATGTAATAAGAAGAGTCCTACAACTATACAAAGAATCAAGCAATATTCAAGGTTGCTTAATGAGGTGTGTGAACAACAAAAAAAAAGAGTTACTTTTACTTGATGGAGGAATTGTACTTGCAATAGTGGGTTTTGATCTAAGCTTACATCTTCCTTATCAACCTTTTATTGGAACAATAAATAATGCATTGCCTCAAGTGGCATTTATTTTTATTGATGATGGGATTCATATTTATATCTTCCTTCAATTCAAGCCTCATCATAGTGTTGTTGTTTTTCCATTAAGATAAATTTCATGAAACTCCCCCTTTCCCTATTTTTAATCGTATGTATGCAAGGTGTTATTTCTAGTGAGGTCAATTTAGTTAAGTAACAGCTAGAGGAGGAGATAAAGTCAAGCACTCAACTCACTTCTAGCCCACTTTTGTATAGAAAAACATTCTTTTCTCTTTATATATGTTGTAAATATTAATTGACTTCTAATTTTACTTATTCCCACTGACTCCATGTTTTTCTGAGTTTTCATTAATTTTGTCTAAACTTGATGACTTGCACCAATCCTTGTCATCGAGATAATTTTTTACCTCTCTACTTTCAAACATACTACCTTGAATGGTTAAAAACCACTATCACTTGAAGTTATTATTGAACCATGAACCCTACTTTATTCACTTCTAAAAACCATACCAACATATTAGTTGTAGTGGTGTGATACTGGCAAATTTACAGCAATTAGTAGCATGTCCTCTTAGACTAGTGCCCATATCGACTTTCACACATGAAAATTTCATAGTAATATCATTATGAATAAGGATATTTTAATAAAGGAGTGTTTTACACATCATGATCAACGAATTTATGGGTGGAAGAATTTTTGACAGTCATATTTTACAATGGAGTGCTTACTTGAAGCAAGATTTCATGTTTCGAGAAGTCACAATTAGTAACTTACAGAAAACATTGAGTGGTTGGTCACAAACTATAATAAAGGATTTCTTGTGAGTTAATTTATGGTGCTCAAAGAATATTTTGATGATATTTTTTCTGTTAGGGGATACCAAAGAGAGAAAAGTGACAATAGCAATAATCTCTATGTTTTTTTTGTTGGAAAGATTTATAAGATACTTAACCTTTTAAGAATATTATTCTTCTATCATACGAAATATTTAACAAGAAGAGTCCTGCAACTATTCAGAGAATCAATCAATATGCAAGGTCACTTAAGGAGGTATGTGAAAAACAAAAAAGAGTCAGTTTTATTTGATCGAGGAGTTGTACTTGCAACATAGGGTTTTGATCTCAACTTGCATCTTCCTTATAAACCTTTTGATCTAAACTTGCATCTTCCTTATAAAACTTTTGATCTGAACTTGCATCTTGCTTATAAACCTTTTGTTGGAGAAATAAAGAATGAATTTCCTCAAGTGCCATTTAGTTTTTTTCTTATACTGGGATGCATATTTCTCTCTACCTCAAATTCAAGCCTAATCACATTGTTTCTCTTTCTCCATTAAGAGAAATTTCATGCAACACCCCCTTTCCCTATTTTTGATCGTAAGGATGCAAGGTGTTGTTTCTTGTGAGGTCAATTCAGTTAAGTAAAAAATAGAGGAGGATATAAAGTAAAGCACTGAACTCACTACTAGAACGTTTCTTCATAGAAAAACACACTTTTCTCTTCATTTATGTTGTCAATATTAATTGATTCTTAATTTGAATTATTCCTACTCACTCCATGGTTTCCTAGTCTTCATTAATTTTGTGTCAGCTTGATTATTAATACCCATCATTGTCATCTCTTCAAGATAGTTTTTTACCCCTCTACTTTCAAACTGACTACTTTGAATTGTTAAACACCACTGTTACTGAAAGTTATTATTGAACCATGAACACTACTTTATGTAGTTCTAAAAATGCTTGTTTTTTATTCCTTTAACTTTATCCTATTTCCATCTACTACTCAAAAGGATAGCTTTGGGTATGTTTATCAAAATGTTGTAACATTGAAACTTTTTCTTTTACAGTGATATTTCCACATATATGATTTAGGGGATGCCTACTTTATAGTCTATTTTTTTCTATTTTTTGTCCACATTAAATTTTTGTAGTTAGACATATTCCTTGATAATGTTTTTAGGTTCGCAAATGGAACTATTCTATCATATATCAATGAAATTTCTTTAATTTTCCCGAAAATGTTGTCTCGGAACAAGAGGGATGTTATGAATAGATTTCATGCTTTAAAATGTTTTACTTTTTTCTATTATTTTTTTTAAATGAAAAGCATATACCTCATGAGTTTTGTTTGTTCTTGTAGCTACTATCAAAATTGGTGACTCTATGTTAATAAGCATATGCTTAGACCCAATTTTTTCAATTGTACCATTATATCGACTATGTATGGAACTTTAGAGCCTGATTGTTTTCCATACCCTTTCCATACCCTTCATAATAGATGATACTCTTCATTAGATGATGAACTAGTTGAAGTAAGATATTTTAGATTTGCATTTGAATCTATAAAAAAAATGGAATGATTGACACCTATATAAGTTATGTATCCCTTGGTGTTTGTAACACAAGTGAACTTTTACAGGAACCTTTATCAAATTTACATATCTGGGTCACTTAACATGGAATGATTGACACCTATATAAGTTACATATCCCTTGGTGTTTGCAACACAAGTGAACTTTTACAAGAACCTTTATCAAATTTACATATCTCAGTCACTTAACAAATGTTAAATGTGCTAAATATTTCTAAAATTATAAGAATATTACCTACATAAGCTATACACATTGATATTGTTTAGTATGCATATTATAAAAACAAGGGAATTGGATGCGTAACAAGGCTTCATAACACTTTCTACTCCATATTGATGTATTTCCTTCGTTGTGAATTTTGAATGCCTAAGATTATAGAAATTCAAATTTCATTTGATAAGAATATTACCTACATAAGGTATAAACATTGAAATTGTTCAGCATGCATATTGTAAGAACAAGGGAAGTGGATGAGTGGCAAGGGTTCATAACATTGTCTACTATGTATTGATGTCTTTTCTTTGTTGTGAATTTTGAAGGCCTATTTTCAAACCCTTGTTAAAGATTGTTGCAAACTACCAAATACCTCATTTTTTTTCTATCATGAATTTGATATTTAATGTCTGTTGAATCATGGTTTTTTCTTTTCTATGGAATATGGTGATTTATATGTCTATACCTATATAACAATAACAATTTTAAAATGTTGAAGATTTGTTTGCAAATGGTGAAAGACAAGCTCAATTCCATCCTTCCTTTAATATTGCCTAACTTGTTAAATTGTGATTAACATCTATTGAAGATTGGTTTACAAATGGTGAAGGACATGCTCAATTCCATCCTTCCTTTAATATTGCCTAAATTGTTAAATTGTGATTAGCATCTATTAAGCTTCAATTGAGCTCTTCCTCTATAAAATAATTCTCAATTTCAAAATTTCCTTTCACATGCATGCCGACCATGTCTAGACACCATGCTTGGGCAATGGAATTCACAGAACCGTGCCATTTGTGGACAACACTTACATGTCCTCTACTTGAAAATCTACCATTGAGATGTCCCCACTTGCAAGTTCCATCAACATATTACCTCATTGGGAGTTGAGTTCCAATGTGTAGATTTTAAAACTATGCACATGTCCAAAAGTGGTAAACCACATAACACATGGTAGCATTTTGTACGAAAACCACATAAAACATGGTAGCATTTTTCTTTGTCTAGGATAATTTGTCTTTTTTGTCTTGTATGGATTGGTTGGTTAATGCACAGTCTTTAAAGATTTTCTTAACTTTTAAAGTCACAATTTTAATATAGCCACAAATCTCATTCTAGAAATAAATATCAATCTAAAGTGACTCCTGAATAACAATGTCTCAAATATTCAGCCTCCCGTCATGGAAATTCTTTGTTGGATTAATGCAAGAAAATAAATTTCATATATTGTATGATATGGGTCGCTGTTGGAAAATATAAATAAATAAAATACATCGTCCTTAGCACTATTTCATTCGTTTTCACAGGTTTTTGTTTGATATTGCTGGAAAAATCTCTCTACTATTTCAATGTCTAAGGCGAACATGGGATGTCTCTGTTATCATCCATGGTATTTGCTATTTTTCAAGCATGTGGGTATAAATATATTTGTGAGAATGAACATGTCATGTTTTTGGTTCTTTATGTGAGAATGAACATGTCATCTTCTTTGTTCATATACCACATATATTTTTCATCTTCAATATACAACCTCAATATGTTAAAGAATTTCTTGGTTTTGGTATGCATTTTTCTTCTCCTAGCCACCATTGGATGTAAATCTGTATATGAGAATGGATAGCCTCTTGGTTCATTTTCCATAGATACGTCCCCACATGAGAATGGATAGCCTCTTGGTTCATCTTCCATAGATACGTCCCACGTGAGAATTGCTTGGTTTGGATATGCCATTTGTTTTTCCTAGTCACCATTGGATATAAATCTGTCTATGAGAATGGACAACCTCTTGGTTTGTCTATCATAGATACATCCCATCTTCAGTATACAATCTCAATCTGATGGATAATTGCTTGGTTTTTATATTCCATTTGTTTCTCCATCCACCATTGGTTAGATTTCATGTATGACCCTTCTTTGTCTCTTCTATTGTTACACGTCACTTGTTTCTTGGGTTTTCTTGTCTCTTCTCTTATTACATGTCACTTATTTCTTGGGTTTTTCTGTTCTTGTTCTTCTTATAAACTATCTTTGAGAATCTGTGTTGTATTTGATACAATGCATTTGTTCCTATTTTATTCATCAACTAGGTAGTAATCTTTGAAAATGTGTGTTGTATTTGATAGAATGCATTTGTTCCTATTTTATTCATCAACTAGGTAGTTTTACTACCTAATTAACCTAACTTCATAATGATATCTCTTTGTAGTGTATTCCAATAGGCATGTAAAGGTATAATATCAATTGCATCAAACCCTTGTCAAACTCAAAAAGTGGCTCCATTTCAGAAAGGCACCTTGATGTCTTTTAAATATTTAAGTAAAGAAAATTGGGATGGCAGGCTAATGATATTTTGATGGCTTTTCCTTATATGGATTTTCATTATCATTCCCCTTTTATATATCAAAGTGTGTCTAGATTCTTTTTGATTTAGTATTTTCAATGATCAACTATACCTCTCCATCCTTCACCATTTTAATCTTCTTCATCTTCTAAAGGTGCATTCTCATTTTTCTCTAAAAAAATATCATCAATTGTTTCCAAAAGTCAAGTGACTTGTTTTTATTTAGGAGTCTTTATTTTGACCAGGAGGGAGGACAAATGGTAGTAAAATCATTATAAAACACATACCAATATTGCTCATTTTGTTTATATGCTTTAATTAACTTTGTTTTGAATGCAGGTTGTATTCCATCAAGATGATTAGAGTGATAATGAAATTTTCTTAATTCTATTATCATATCAAAGTCTTCTTGATTAAGAGAGTATTCATTCATGAAATCTTTTTTAAAAAGTTTCTTCCTTCGGAAATTCTTGCAGATGCCTAGTTAATTGCACTATGAGTAATGGAAGATAGCCTAGTCAAATCGATTCTATTTTCCTCTTGGCACCTTTGGTCCTAGTTTCTTGTTAAGAATTCCCTATGGAAAATACATATCTTGTCGTTTGTTGGTTGTCATTGAAATCATTCCAAGGGATGGAAAATGCTACTAACCAACCAACAAGATAAAGAGAGAAAGATGTCCTTTCAACCCTACGTTAACTCTAAAACCCTTGAATGACGAATTGATGCAATTATACAAACATTTCCAATATTGAAACATTCTCAATCCATGACCTTTGAAAGTAGAAAGGGTTTAATGGATTTTTTCCACTCTTCTTGACATTATTGATAGTGGAAATTTCATCTTTACATTTCAATTCAAATGTTTCAGAGAAGTTTTTGAAATCAAATTTACTACCTCCATTACATTCATTCATGCTCCATTCCATCCTTCCTTTAGCATTTCCTAACTTGTGCAATTGTGAGGATTGTTATTAGTATCTATTGAGCCTTAATTTATCTCTTCCTCTATCAAAGAATTCACAATTTCAACATTTCCTTCACTTGCATGCCAACCATATATATACACCATTCTTGGGTGATATAATTGACAAAATGATGCCACTTGTGGACAACACTTACATGTACTCTACTTCAAAATATTTCATCCATGTTCCCCCACTTGCAAGTTCCATCAATAGATTACCTCATTTGGTAGTGCAATGTGTATATTTTAAAACTTTGCACATGTCTCAAAGTGGTAAACCACATAACACATGGTAGAGTTTTGGATTAAATCCACATAAAACATGATGCATCAACTTAAACCACATAACACATGGTAGCATTTTGGACGAAATTTATGAAAATTGAAATAGGATCAATTTGAATTTGTTTTAAATTTGGAGAGTTTGACAAAAGCTAAAAAAAAATGACACAACACCAAACCATATGTGGAAAAACCTTAATATAGAACGTTTATTGATATGATGTTTCATACATTATATAATTAAAAACACAGAACCATATGTGGAAAAACCTTAATATAGAACCTTTTATTGATACGATATTTAATACATTATATAACTAAAAATAACTTTATTGAGACACTCAAGAAAAAACTAGAACTTGAAAACTAAAGAATTGTTAAAGTAATAAAGAAATAACAATAGTCAATAACAAGAACATTTTTGCTACAACAATAATAAATCCAACACTAACAACAATAATTTCTGTAACAACACTAGTAATTCCCACAATAATCCATAGTACATGATTGCATTTGATAGCAGATTCTAGAATACAAATGGCAGAAAAAGTGCAACAATATTAACAACACCTGCATAATAGAAAACAACATATATGATCAAATACTTTATTAGGGATGTATGAACACCAACTCACGCCCAAATCCAATGATTCCATGAATTTTACCCTTTGTCAAGAACAATATCTGAGAGACTACGTGCATTAACACATTCCTTAAAAAGTATCCCCATTATGAGATTTTTGTAAGCTTATGTTCCCACCTTAGCTTCTTCGTCTTTTATGTGTGGTATAGCTAGACTTTAAATAAAACTCTTTTAACTAATAGGAAAGTACAATTAACTGTAATAAACTTTATCTCAACATAAAAATGCTAAGTAACAAAAATTATAAATGACTATTAAAAATTATAATAACTCACACAAACTTCAAAGTACCAATAACTATCATTGAAGCATGTTACTTTACATATAATAACAATTACACCTTGTTGAATTGGTTCGCCCCATAGAAATTGTAGTGCTTGTTTAAGGGCCTTTCCATGTAGCATCCTCTAATGGAAAAAAATTCAACTGAATGAAGTATTTTGGTTGTACCTTATTATTCAAATTATTCTCTATAGTTTCCAAATGCACACTAGAATTACACAAACATATCGTACATCATTTACCTACCACTTTCATGAAGCCGTAGACATGAAGGAAAAATGATTTCCCTACCACTTTCATGAAGCCGTAGACATGAAAAGTGTTATGCACTCACAATATTGTTGTGAGTTCAAGAATATATGCAAAATTTCTTACTCTTGTTAGAACCTTATAAAGCACATGCTATTTAGTCCCAACTTTTGCCACCTTTTTTCCATTGAGAAATGATTATGAAGTTGAGTCTCAAGAGAACCGAATCTGTCAATTTGAATTTCCACTCACTACAATGTTGGACCGGTTGAGAATTCATCCCACCTAAGAAAAATTCGAGATTCTCCTTTTTCTACTTCAATATTTGTTGGGTTTCCTCTAGACAATCTTTGACAAATAATGCTTGAGTGTTTTCAATGATAAAATCAATCACAAATATTTGTTGGGTTTTTTCTAGAAAATATCTGACAAATAATGCTTAAGTGTTTTCAATGATAAAATCAATCACAAATATTTGTTGGGTTTCCTCTAGAAAATCTCTGACAAATAATGCGAGTGTTTTCAATGGTAAAATCAATCACAAAAAAAGGTTCATAACAACCACATTATTTTTTCCTCTATTATATTGAATTTCAAAGCCACACCTTGTAACTTTCTTACCCACTTTGCTTATTTCTCACTCAACTTCTCTCTAGATTATACCACAATTATACCTCAAGCTCTCTCTAGATTATACCACAAGCTCTAGTGGTTTTCCTCAATAAAAAAGTAAAAGTAATGAAGTGTTTCCCAAACAAATATTTCTTGAATTTTCCCGTAGTATGCTCAAGTGTGAACATTTCCTTGTCATAAATGCCTAATAACTTCTCCTTATCATCCAACTTCTTTATTTAAAAGGAAATTGTCTATGAATTTCACATAAGGAAAAACTCTATGTTGGTGAATGATTACATAACATTCCATAATAAAGGGCTGTGAGAAATCTCTAAGTGTGAGTACAAGGCTATAAGTCAATACCTTCTTCAAATGATGAAAGGTGGTATTTATTTTCTTTATTTATTTGAACTTATTTTCCTTTGTAATATTAGTGAATGGTTTCAAGAATCCTCCAAATTCCTTAATATTGTTTTTTAGAAGCTGCATAGTGCATTAACTTCACTCAATTGTGTCTTAAGTTGTAAAAAAATTTGAAATGGGTACATGGTTTTAAATAAAAAACTATAAGTAAATTAAAATGAAATGATCAAGAAAATTAGAATGATAGACATAAATGACAATTTAATAAATTAATAATGTATTTATTAACCAATGTTTCACATTGGTTTCTGGAACATTGGAGTGACGGGAATAGTGGAGTGAGTGCCTAGAACAACTAGAGCACACACCAAATTTTTTTAAGGGAAGAGGATAATCAATCTCTCTCCATTTGAATGCTTTTTACTTTGTAAGATTACTGAATGTTATCATGAAGCCTCCAAATCCATTAATATATTTTTTGTAGAAATTTTATAGTCCACTAACTCCACTCAACCACGTGTCAAGTTGCACAAAACTTTGAAATAGGTAGATGCTTTTTAAATAAAAAACTATTGATAAATTAGAATGAAATGATTAATAAAATTAGAATGATAAACATACATGCAAATTTAATAGATAAATCATGTATTTATTAACCCATTTTTCACATTGGTTTTTGGAACATGGGAGTCGTGATAGGGGAGTGAGTGTCTCGAACAACTAGAGAACACGCTAAAAGTTTTTATGGGGTGACAATAATCTCTCTCTCTCTCTCTCTATATATATATAACTTCCCCACTATAATCCCTAGTTAAATTAATGCATAATGTAGACATAAATGTGGCTATGACTAAACAATGTAAATGCAAAATGTATTTTCTAAATTGTAAATATAATATAATACCAATGGATGGAAAGAGATAGAGGATGATTAATCCACAAGAGAAGGGGAAAGCCTAGAGAGAGAGTCCAAGAGAGGTATAAATGGGAAATAATTTATAGTCATTAATTCAAACCCACATTTCGGATTTATTATCATTTGGGGAAAATTTCTATTTTTTGGTTGAGTGTATGAGAGCCCAATTATTTAATATCTGTCATAGGGTAGGTGTGAGAGTCACATCCCATAGTTATTATATAGCATGGGGTTGATATCAAATCAACATTGAGTAGAGTGTTATGTCAACTATCTTGGAAAATGAGATTAAATTCATATGGGTGGTAATAGGAAGTTTTAGATAGGGAGTTATTACATGAACAATAAGGAGGGGAACAAAAAATGAGAACTTGGGATTTGGAACAACAAGGCTAGGAGAATTTTGGATCATGTTGGAGCATTTTGGAGCTAGAAATTGAAGAAACAAGTTGTCATGCATGAAGAGTGAACTCCTGGGTGAATTTCATTGTATCAACAAGTGTTTAGTGTTGTTTTTGATGGTGGTTTTCCTAGCAGTGAGTTCCCTTGATTTCTTAGCTAAGATATTCCTAGCTACATGTTCCAGAGAGACCCTGGTAAATGAATGGGATACCCAATGGACTAAAAGAAACAAAGGGGTACATTCCTTGGGTTGGGAAGGTCCAGAGGAAGAGAGCTAGAGGAAATTCAGGATACTTTTAGGAGTAAACCAATTGCTTCTATGATATGGAGTTGTGAGGGACTTTGGGAGGTGTTGGAACAAATATCGAAATTTCTGAATTTTTTGTTCCTCGCCAAAAAATATTGTTTGCGCTAGATTTAAATCCTTGTCACCTTGCGTAATATTTCGAGTCGCCAGTAAAAATTTAAATCCTTGTGACATTTGGCGTAATATTTTCCGCTGAAGTAAAACCTCTAAACCTAACACCATTTTCATCGAGCTTCTCTACCGTCAAATTCTCAAAGCATTGTGTCACAATTGGCCAAAATCTCAAAGATTTAAAGTTTTCCAAGATCTCCTATTTGTTTTAGTTCACAATTCCTTGATTGTCGAAATAAGTCTAAAACTGTCAAATTATAAAACCAAACTACAATTTTTTTTATATATTATTTTAAAATTATTTTATATAATTTTAAATTAATATTTTATTTGATTTTAAAGTTGGGTAAAAAAGAGAAAAATCATTTATTTAGCCAAACATTTGCGCCAATATGTTTTTATAACAATTTTTGGGTCAACTACCCTTCACGTTGAATCTCCAAACTATCCACTGAAAGCCACACACATGCCAAGTCACAAGACAATTCAGACAAGACTCCAAGGAGAGAATCCACAGGAGGACCAAAGCCATGCACTATGCGTTGTAACATGATCGAAACAAATGGTCATATAAAGTGCACGATAAATGGTAGGGTTGTACATGTGGGATTGTTTCTCTCCGCAAATAATAAATGAACCGTCAAGCATCCGAGCCTGATCTTCTAGGTGCCGAGACATTGCCAATGTTGCTAAGCTTTAAGACGAGCATACAAGTGTCAGGGTAAAAATATGGAGACATTATTTATCAGCGATCGCACGCCAAGTATTTCCATTTTCACAGGATCTTCATGACCCACCGGTTATGCTACTTGGCAACTCATGTAAGTACCTTGACCCTCAATATGGGACTCAATTAGCACCATTCGACTGATTATAGCAAAGGTGAATCGATATTTCCTGTGCCAGTTCAGATTAGAACAAAAAAAAAACCATGTGAACCATATGAGGAGCCTGCAAATCGACTATTATTCCCAGTACATGGATGTATTCATGGTGATATGATTTTTGGTGGCGAGCCCTGGATTTAGTGGATATGCGAACGTCACCAACTTCATTATTCAAGAACCATTCCTCGAAATAATATCCACTTGTCCGAGCCAACATCCAGTTTTCTCAATGCCATCAAGATTGATGATAGGTTGGTACTTCGGGTCCTGCAAGGTGCAAGACAATTAATCACGTTTGTTCATTTTTTTTACTCGTTCGTGGTTCCTCTTTGGGATTTTTACCACCGGAGGAATTTTAATAGCCACTCCTCCCTTCCCCCGAAGCCCGAAGGCCTGAATTCGGGGTTCCAGTCATACATATCAAACATCAATGGGTAAGATTTCCAGTTGTCAAATAAAAATGCCCTCTATCAAAGAAAAAAGGCAAAAGCCGAGCTTCTGAATATTCGGGCATAGGTGGCAAATGAAGAGATGATAGCATTGATGAGAAGGGTGAGCCTGGGTACTTGTTTCGTCATGATCAACACTTCCGTCCAAGAATATTATCACTGTCAATTGAAGGCTTTTCCATCAGCTTTGTTCTTGACGGATCTTGGTTTGGAAATATATTAAGTTGATCGAATATCATATTCCTAGTGTATTTGAAAGCGAGCGACATCATTTAGATTTTCGAGTTTATATATGTTGTGCAGAACATTCAAGCCCCCGAATGAATACATGAGATAGTTGTACGGGTTTCTAAATGCATTATCATGGGCATCCTCACCCTTGTTAGCTCATTACACGATACCTGCTCATTGGAAAATTTATAATTCCAGATATTGGTAATTATAATGATTTTTGGTTTATTGCTCCCTTCATGTGGGTTATTACAACTTGCATGTTGGAGATGTTATGGAGCGGGTTTGATATTAATAATTTGTGGACTTTTACTTCTCGATTTCAAGCTGCAGAACTTGTATTTTTGGGCTATCTGGTGACTGCCTCAGGGGCATATTTAAAAGATGTTAGATAGTTAGCACACAACAAGAAGAGTTTCCCTTCTTATTGAAACAAAGCCAAAGTCATATTTTGACTTAGCTGGAGATTTTTAAGAACCATATGGTAATAGAATCCGAGTGCCAATGATTATGGTAATTGTAATAAAATATATGAACAAAAGATATCAAATGCATCTAGGAGAAAACGAAGAGTCAGATGAAGCACCAACAAATCTAATTGAAAATCAATAATGTGTGCAGAGGTTGTGGGTAATCCAAAGGTTTTTTTTAATTGAGACAAATTTTGTATAAAGAAATAGACGGTAGATTTATTTTGGAGGGAAAACAACTTAGAGCCTTTGGAGGGTTCGGTTTGTAATGTCAATTTTCTTTCATCAAATATAGAACAATAACTAAGAGATTTTATACCTCGTCATTATGTAATTCTGTCTTTTCTTGTATCGTTTTCTCAAGATTTACATTCATTCTTTCTTCCTTGTTTTTCATATTCAGCTTGTAATGGATCTAATTTAGTAATACCTCTGTTGTAGGCATTTATTGGGAATCCTGTTAGGTTCAACTTTTTCTCTGTTTATGCTGTGAGAAAAACAAGGCCTGTAGCTTGACTGTTTCTAACTAGATTACAAGTTATATGTATGCATGGTTGTTTTTTGAAGCTATTTGTTATTCCTCTGTTGAAATAAAGATTAGACTTATTGGAATTAGATACCTAATTATTTGTTTTAGTCTTCTTCATCCCCTATCTTCTATCCATCTTCCTTAATTAAATTAAATTAGGAAAACGAGGTCATGCCTTTTCGTTTCCGATTTAGAAATGATTGAAAGGCCTATTTCAAACCTAGTTCTAGAAGCCTCATATGACTCATCAATCAACAAATTATTATTTCATTCAAAATGTGCTAAGGCTTGACTCTATTACGGCCTAGAGTCAACTCTTGCGACAACATTTTCTGGTGTCGTTGCCAGGGACAAAGAAACAAAGTTATCTTCCCTGGGATACGAAAAAAGTTTAGATCTATTCCTTGATGGTGAAAAAGGGATAGGCATTCAATTGGTTGTGATCATTCACCTGGCAACTCCTTGGTTCCAAGAATCTACATGATTCACTGGTGACTCCACTGGTTTCAAAATGTCAAATTCGTTCGTTGCTCGGATTGCTGCGAGGTTTTCTCCTTTGGACTTTACAAATGTTTATGGTTTTCCAAACGTTGTTCTAGACATTAAAATTTGGGAATATGTCCTTCCTAAATTTGGAGGATATGTGGACGACAATAATGCTCAACACTTGTTTGAATTTCACAAGCTCATGGATGAATTGGATGTACATCATGAAGATGTCCTCATGAAACTATTTATGTTTTCAATGGAAAGAGATGCTAGACTCTGGTATAAATCTTTACCCCATTCCAGTATTCCTTCATTGAAAGATTTTCACACAGTTTTTCATCAACATTGTAAGAGGATCTATTCAGCTGAAATCCTTTTTGAATATTGCTACAATATAGAATTCATAAAACAAAAGGATCAAACAAATTATCTTGAAGAGGAGGAAGAAATATCATAAATTTCTCAAGTTGATGAAGATGAGCAGCATGAGGAAGAGTTTGTTGATAAAGAAGAAGAATATGATAGCTCTTGTAATCATATTCAAGAATAAGATCAAACCAAACTCCATGAAGATGAAGCAAAAAGGTCAGAAGGCTTTCAAATTGATCACAACCAGATTTGTTGCAGTAATGAGGATGAAAACGCTTTTTTAGATGAAGAGCTAGATTCAAGCTCATTCATATATGACTCTATTTTTAATTTTGATGTTCAAGAGGAATACTTTCATAATGAGTTTTTTAATATTAATGATGCTGAAAATAGTTTAATTGTACAACATGATGATGAAATCGCTATTCTAGATCTTCATGAAGACCAACAACTTATGGAAGGCCATATACAATCATTGTTTGTTGATATCGAACATAGTCATTTTGCTATGGAAAAATCCCCTCCTTATCAATTTCATGATCAAGTAAAGGCCCTGAAATATGACGAATTGTATGTTGCCAAGAAGCCATTTCATGAAGAGTTTCAAGGGGATTGTAATCATCCAAATGTAATTAAGATTTCAGGTATGGTCATTGTTGTAAATCCTCATGAAAATCAGTTTGTTGATATTCAACCATCTTTTCTAGATCCTCACAAAACCAAAATTTCTGAAAGTAAATGTTCTGGAACTTGCTATGAGCAACCTGTTTATGATGAGTATCTAGAAGATGAAGAAGAGAATATTTTTTCTTCATCACGCATGAAAACTTACGAAAATACTCCTTTGTTTGATGAATATCATGAAAGTGTTTCTAAAGACGATGAACAATAAGAAACCTTGGTTCAATAGGAAAGTAATCGACAACATCATAAACTAAATCAGCCTATGTATGACAGCTATCAAGAAGATATTTGGACAATGGATGAAGGATATAAGCATGGGTTACTGAAACAATTGATCTCTCCTCCCTGTTTAGCAACTATTGAGCAATAGACCAGTAAATTTCAATGCGACATTTTTGCACCAGAAGAAGAAAAAATCAGCAGTGGACAAAGTGCACAAAGGCATTTCATACAGCTTGCCCAGTAGGAGGAAGTGTGGATTAGCTGGAAAAGTGGTATATGTTTTCCCTTCTATGATCCAGTAATAGTTTATATGAAGTCGAAATGGGGCATTTAATTTTTTATTTCCAACTTCTTGAGGTTTGATTTTCAAAACTGTAAGTACCTGCTCCCAAGGTATGTTTTGAAATTTGTTGTTGATCCTATCATTTTTGTTCTCAACGATGGAAGCATAATTAAATTGGTTAGTCAGATATTCACTTGGTTGATTTGGAAATTTTCCTATACTTGAACAAAGCAGTGATATTAGTTAGAGTAGGTGATGTATATAAAAATACTTGAATTCGAGCATTATAGTACATCGGTGGTTTTCAGTATGTTTCCAGTTAAACAGTTCAATTTTTAGTTTGACATCTAGTATCGTTCCATTTTAAGGCATTATGACTCCATAGCGCAATGAATGCATACACGGTTTTTGTTTCGAAAAGGTGCAATTAAAATGAGAGGGTTCAGAGTTTGATAAGGTTGATTTTAGGTCACCTAATGGATGAAGACATGTGGTCCACTATTCTTGGCGCTTTGCAGGAAAGCACCATCTCTAGATGGAGCCTATGTTGGAACAAATATCAAAATTTCTGAATTTTGTGTTCCTCGCCAAAAAAAATTGTTTGCGCTAGCTTTAAATCCTTGTCTCCTAGCGTAATATTTCGAGTCAACAGTGAAACTTTAAATCCTTGTGACGTTTGGCGTAATATTTTCCGCTGCAGTAAAACCTCTAAACCTATCGTCATTTTCCTTGAGCTTCTCTACCGTCAAAATCTCAAAGGCTTGCGTCACAATTGACCAAAATCTCAAAGCTTTAAAGTTTTCCAAGGTCTCCTATTGGTCTTAGTTCGCAATTCCTTGATAGTCGAAATAAGTCTAAAAGTGTCAAATTATAAAACCAAACTACAAATTTTTTTATATATTATTTTAATTTTCTTTTATATAATTTAAAATTAATATTTTATTTTATTTTAAAGTTTGGTAAAAAAGAGAAAAATCGTTTATTTAGCCAAACCTTTGCACCAATATTTTTTATAAAAAATTATTGGGTCAACTACCCTTCACGTCCAATCTCCAAACTATCCACCGAAATCAACACACATGCCAAGTCACAAGACAACTCACACAAGACTCCAAGGAGAGAATCCACAAGAGGAACAAAGCCATGCCCTACGCATCGAAACAAAATCGAAACAAATGGTCATATAAAGAGCATGATAAATGGTAGGGTTGTACATGTGGGATTTTTTCTCTGCACAAATAATAAATGAATTGTTAAGCGTCAGAGCGTGAGCTTCCAAGTGCTGAGACATCGCCCATCGTCACTGAGTTTTAATATGAGAATACAAGTGTCAGGGTAAAAATATGGAGACATTCTTTATGATCAATCCCACGCCAAGTATTTCCACTTTGAGAGGATCATCATGAACCACCAGTTGTGCTTCTTGGAAGCTCGTGGAAGTACCTCGGCCCTCAATCTGGGACTCAAGCACCATTCGACTGGTTATAGCAAAGGTGAATCAATATTTCCTACACCAGTTCATATTAGAACAAAAAAAAAGCTATGCAAACCATAGGAGGAGCCTACATATCGGCTATTATGCCCAACACATCGATGTATTCATGGTGATCTGAGTTTTGGTGGCGAGCCTCGGATTTTGTGGATATGAGAACCTCATAAACTTCATTCTTCAGAAACCATTCCTCGAAATAGAATCCATTTGTCTGAGCCAGCGTCCATTTTTCTCAATGCCATCAAGATTGATGATAGGTTGGTACTTTGGGTCCTACAAGGTGCAAGACAATTAATCATGTTTGGTCATTTTGTTTACACGTTCGTGGTTCCTCTTCGGGATTTTGACCATTGGAGCAATTTTAATAGCCACTCCTCCCTTCCCTCGAAGATCGAAGGCTTGAAGTCAGGGTTCCCATCAAACATATCAAACCCCGATGGGTAAGAGTTCCAACTATCAAATAAAAATGCCCACTGTCAAAGAAAAAAGGTAGAAGACGAGCTTCTGAATATTCACACGTAGGTGGAAAATGAACAGATGATAGCTTTGATGAGAAGGGTGATCCTGGGTACTTGTTTCGTCATGATCAACACTTCGGTCCGGGAATATTGTCACTGTCAATTGCAGTCTTTTCCATAAGATTTGTTCTTGACGGATCTTGGTTTGGGCGTATATTAAGTTGCTCAAATATCACATTCTCAGTGTATCTGAAAGCGGGTGACATCATTTAGATTTTTGAGTTTTTGTATGCTATGCAGAACATTCAAGCCCCCGAATGAATATAGAAGATAGTTGGATGGGTTTCTAAAAACATTATCATGGGCGTCCTCACCCTTGTTATCTCATTACACGGTACCTTCTCATTGTAAAATTTATAATTCTAGATATTGGTAATTATAATGATTTGTGGTTTATTGCTCCCTTCATGTGCATTATTACAACTGGCGTGTTGGAGATGTGATGGAGCGGGTTTGATATTAATAATTTGTGGACTTGTACTTGTGGATTTAAAGCCATATAACTCGTATTTTTGGGCTATTTGGTGAATGCTTAGGGGCATATTTAAAATTTGTTGGACAGTGAGCACGCAACAAGAAGGGTTGCCCTTCTTATTGAAACAAAGCCAAAGTCAGATTTTGACTTAGCTAGAGAGTTTTAAGAACCAGATGGTAATGGAATCCGAGTGCCAATGATTATGGTAATTGCAATAAAATATATGAACAAAAGATATCAAATGCATCCAGGAGAAAACGAAGAGTCAGATGAAGCGCCGACACATCTAATTGAAAATCAATAATGTATGTAGACGTTGTGGGTAAGCTATGGGTTTTTTTTTAATTGAGACAAATTTTGTATAAAGAAATATATGGTAGATTTATTTTTTTGGGGGGAACAACCCTAGAGCCTTTGGAGGGCTGGGTTTGTAATGCCAATTTTCTTTCATAAAATATAGAACAAAAGCTAAGAGATTCTATACCTCGTCACTGTGTAATTCTGTCTTTTCTTGTATCGTTTTCTCAAGATTTACATTCATTATTTCTTCCTTCTTTTTCATATTAAGCTTGTAATGGATCGAATTCAGTAATACCTCTCCTGTAGTCATTTATTGGGAACCCTGTTAGGTTCATCTTTTCCTCTGTTTATGCTGTGAGCAAAACAAGACCTGTAGCTTGACTATTTCTTCCTAGATTACAAGTTATTCATATGCATGGTTGTTTTTTGAAGCTATTTTCCATTCCTCTGTTGAAATAAAGATTAGACTTATCGGAATTAGATACCTAACTCTTTGTTTCAGTCTTCTTCATACCTTGTCTTTTATCCATCTTCCTTAATTTAATTAAATTAGGCAAACGAGGTCATGCATTTTAGTTTCTGATTTATAAATGATTGAAAGGCCTATTTCAGACCTATTTCTAGAAGCCTCATATGATTGATCAATCAACAACTTATTATCTCATTCAAAATGTGCTAAGGATTGGCTCTATTACGGCCTAGAGTCAACTCTTGCGACAACATGATGCACCCTTATTTTGTGTATTCCTAGCACCAACTTGGGGGTCACTTGCTATTGAGATTTGGAACATTAGGTCTATGATTGGGTGGGACATCCTTCCCAAGCAACTAGTTTCAAAAACTCTCTTTTAAAGATAAGTGTTTATCTATTTTGTTGAGTTATTCCATGAATGTAATTGTTTTGCATTTAATTTGTATATGATAATGTTTTATATGTTGTTATAGATGTTTTATGAGTTGCATTCATGCTTGTTTATAATTTTGTAGTTGCATTTAATTATGTGTATCAGAAATTAGTCGAAAATTCATTTAAATCACAGCTAGTAAGCTACATGAATTGTTTAGCAAAAGAATGAAACATTTATGTGTTTTTCATGTAGTAATGTTCCTTAGTTAAATTGGGAAATGCTACAATTTATATATTATTTATATATTTATTTAAATCAATTCAAATATGTACACAACTTATCCTTTAACACCACCATTGGCATATTAACTAACTTAAGGGATCAGATTGAATAATTTACCCCTTTAACACTACCATTGGCATTTTCATGGTTACTCTCCAAAGTACCTTTTTCTTGCACTATATCATCTTCAAGCACAACTAACCTGTAAGGTGGGGAACCACTCATTTTTATGAGTCGTGAATTGTAGCAGCCTAGTAAATGCACCACTCTTCTACATATTTCTTCTTAGAAGCTATATAAAGATTAACTTTAGAGGCTCTTTCTTCGAGATAATAATTAAAATGTCTTTATTTTGAAATATCATATTTCCTTTTTCCTACGAAAATGACCCAGCTTATTGAAGAAAGACCACTTTCCTTTGAGGCTTGGAAAGGAAGACCTACCTATAAAGTTTTACATATAAATATCATTATAAATTTTTGTTGTCTTAATAGTTGGTTTTATTATTGTTCTTAATTTACTAAAATGTATATATGGATGGAAATGCAAATGGCTTTGGAATATGAAATTGTATCTAGTGACGTGAATCATGTAATTGGAATAGTTAGGGGGTGAAAAGATTCCACATTTTCTAAAATATGATGTAGGAGCATCACTCCAACCCAACAACGTGCCAACTATATAGTACATTCAGTGCGCATCCAAGGAAGGGAGAGGCGTCGACCCTCTTATTTTAAAATTTGAAATTGTAATTAAATGTTTTTAAGGATGGAAGAGCCAAATCGTTGCCTTTGTATAGGCTATAGATAAATTCTCCTTTAATGGTTGACAATATGATAAGATCTAGATCCGATTCAGGCTAGAAAACCATTGAATGCAATCCAATGTAAATTAATGAGAGTAGGTATCTTGGAGGGAAAGGATCGAGGAGACCCTCTTTTGTAAAAATATCTTTGTATATAGATTCATTAGAGGTAGATGAGATTATGATACACAGAGAGGGAGAGAGAGATAAGACTTAGTTGTAGTCCAAAATCTTGTACACATTGTAAATTTCAGATATTCAGATTAATATAAAGAGAAGCAATTTTTTTCTGCCTATGATTACGTGTGTTGGATATATTTCATGAATATCAGCTGCGTATGTTTCTTTTATGTGTGAATGCTATAGATGTATGTTAGATTTCATCTGTAGGTGATAGATATATTTTCCTATCTGTTCAGAGTTGTTGATTTCAGTTTGGGTTCTTTGTGGCTCAATGTAAGGAGTTGCATGACAGAGTGCTGGGGACTCTATGAGCCAATGCAAAGAGTGCACATCTGATTTCTGTGTTTAATTCAGGAAAGAATGTGACAGGAGGGTGCACCAGAGAATTCATAGACTCAAGAAGAAGCCTCAGATTTTTTGAATACTCTGGAGATGAAGACTCTGCAAAGGAAGGCGCAGAGAGACAGAATCACTTAGGATTATGTGAAGCTCTGTCAAGAGGGCATCAAGCGAGTGAAAAGAATGCACATTAAGAACTCTATTTCGAGTTCAGAGATAAGGGAAGTGTCTAGGAGGAAGATACTTCCAGAGTTGTTCAATACTCTGCAATATCAACAAGGCGTGCTTGAGCGAAAGTTGCCAAGAGGGCACTTGTATCTCTTCGAGGGACATAAGGGACAAAGACCTTTGAGGTTCGAGCCGTTGAAGCTCAAGGAGACATAGTTGTTGAACACTCTGGAGGAAGACTTGTGCAAGGAGTGCACTATGCCAACAATCAGACAAAGTGTTGAAGAGAACCAATTTAAGGTTGGTCAAGCACCAGGAGTGTGTGGAGGAGAGAACTAGTTTTAAGTTCAAAAGCTCAGGAGGTAGAGCGCAAATGTCTGACAGGAGGAGAAACATAAATATTCTAAGGAAGAGGAAGGGATGAGTCCCTTTAGAGATTGTGCAAGAGTGGATTTATTCCAAGTCCCAAAGCTCAGGAGAGACAACGTCTTCAAAATGCAGGCGAGACTAAAGTTATAGGGTTCATAGAGGAATCAAAGGTCGAGGCCTTTGAAATGTTGGAAATCTTCCAAATCACGAAGAAATTCAAAAGCTCAGGAGGAACGAATGTAGGATAAAATCAAATCCGAGTCATCAAATATGTGTCTGTGGATCAACAACTATTGATCTAGAGGTAAGGTGCATGCACCTTAACCATTTGAAAGTGCAGAGGAGAGTGGACTTTGCAAAGTCGTGAAGTCCCGAAATCATCGGAATTGTCCAGGAGACACAACACATGGCGAGAGATCAACATTTTGCTGACTCATGACTCAAGTAAGTCAAAGGGAAAAATTATAAGAACTCGTGAAATTTGAGTTCGCAACTTGATAGTGGCCGTCAGATCCAGAGGGGCATGAGGCATTTATTTGGTGCTCTGAAATATTTGCATTTCAGGAGTGGACGTGATTTGATCTGATTTGTCAGGTTGAGGAAGGATTTGGTTCATCAAATCTGAACCATCGGGAGTTCATACCTCGGGATAATGGAGGTGAACCACTACACAAACCCCCAACACACGAAGTCCTGAGGTTCTCTAAGGTTGGGACCCAGGTCACAGGCGAGGGTCACATTAGTGAAGAATTGAAGGGAGGATCTAGGGATATTTAGCCCATTTTGGGGTTTTGAGAATTGAAGGAGTCAGGGTGACTCACAACAGAAGTCCCAAAATCGTGAAACGCAACGCACCTTTTTGGGTTAAGTCTGTGGTCACGCCGGTGGTCATGTGGACTGAGAGAAGCTTGCACTTGATGATTGTTCATGTGGATGGATTTTCATAATAGGGCTTGTGGATTTCATTTCATGGAGGTTCCAACAGGTACCCAAAATAGATAATCTAGCTCAAGGTTTGTGAATATCCGAGAGAGGAAGGTCAACGGACCCTGCCAAGGTCAAGGGTCTACGCCAAAATCCATCATGAAATTGTGGATTATGGAGTCATTATGTATCCTTTTGAGTTTTTTTGTAGTAAAGGGAAGCCATTGAATCCAAATAAAGAGAAAAAATTGATAGTGGAAACAACAACTATAGCTATCAATAGGAAACTAGACAGTTTGGAAATTGAAATATTTGGATCAAGTGTAGAGGATAAAACTCCAAATGTTGGAAACATTGGAGAGCGTGTGGAGGAAACTATGAATAAACAACCAATATTTGAAAGCGTGTTAGAATCTGTAGGAAAATACATATATGTTGATCCTATTGTATTGATATCCCTAGAAAACAATGTGAATAGTTTAAAGGAACAATTTCTTGGGGAGAATCTTAGTCTCCAAGCACCTTCAAAAAGGGAAAACATCAAATTAATATACAATGTGAAAATTGTGGTGTTTGTTAATGAACATGGTAAGTATCATTGGAATCTTGAACATTTCTTAACTTAAAAAATTCTCAGATGAACTCAACAACTCATCAATGTAACATTTTAGTAGTGGGAAATAGTCAATTTTTTTCATATAATGATGAAGCAACAAAAACAAGAATGGTTGGAGATAAATTTGAGATTGAGAAAGAACTAAAAATTCTAAATGATTTCAACATGACTGATGACGCATCACCAAAAGGCCCTACCTTGACAGGTCCTGCACCTGACCTCCCGTTCTAAGGATCGTTCTCTTCAAATTTTCCGAGCCGAATTAGCTCTCTTGATTCCCTGCTAGAATCTCAATTTCCGATCCACGGGTCCTTATTCCTTTTACCTCATGGTCATTGTACATGACCATGAATTTCGGGTTTCGGGACTCATAGAGTTCTGATGTCGAGAACCTTTGTCTTCTCGTTCTCCTGATCACCGAAATGCCGAAACGTTGAACTGACATTCACAGCAATTAGCCCCCTGGGCTATGCTTTGGCCACTGCGACTCTACTCCATATGACCACAGTCCTATTCCTTTCGAGACTTATATATGCGAGAGCCCGACCTCTTGTCATCAAAACTCCTGAAATCTTGATTTTTGATTTGTCGAAATGGCAAAGTGTCCTTCTCCTTTCAACGGACGGCTGCGAATCCTTTCGCTATTTTGGGACTTTCATTGTGGAGTGTCCCGACCTCTTGTCCTCAAGACCTCCGAAATCTTGAATTCGAAAATCCCAATAGCTCAACTATTTCAGGACTTTCGCCTCTATTCACGAAGGCTTAACCCTCATGCAACTCCTGACAGATCCAATGACTGTCGGGTTTTCTGACTAAGATCTAACAGTTCGGACCTTGTCTTCCTGTGTGCTCCTCCCACTGCTTCCTGGACTTGGAAAACCGATGGTCCATATCTCTTCCTCAGCCTGATCTGATGGCTACAGTGCCTCCTTTTGAATAGGTACGCTTTCTTCCCAGACTTGGAATAATTTTCAACCTTTTCTCCTCTTCTCTGTGAACTCTTTACCTTGAGTCTCACCTGCATTCTCAACGATGTCGTTCCTCCTTAGATTTACCCCTTCGAATCCTTAAATAATTCTTTGACTTCTGCGCTCTTTGCACATTCTTTGCACGCAAAGTGATATCTCTTCTGAGCTTTCCTATTACTCAAATCTCTTAAGGAACTCGGTCCTTTTACCCTTTCTCCTTCAGATGGAGAATTTTTTATGCCCTCCTGGCTATCCTCTGCTCAAGCAACCTACTGCTGAGTATTCAGGGTGTTCGGTAACCATGTGAAGATCCTTCTCCTTGGACTCTTCTTCAAATCCAGAACTCAAAGAGTTCTCTCCCTGTTCGCTCCTTGCACTTGCTCAATGCCCACGTGGCAGAGCGTCTAGAATCCTAAGTGATTCTGACTTATGTTGAACTCACAATAGAGTTCTTCTTCAATGCAACCTGTGCATATACTCAATGCCCACTTGACAGAGCCTCTACAGAAATCCTCAGAGATTCTATCTTCAACTGTGTCTTCTCTACACAGTCCTGCCTCAAAGGTGTTCAACAACCTTGAGGTCTACCCTCGAGCTAATGATTTCATCTATTGTGCCCTACTGGCACGCCTTTGTCTGAACCCGCAGAATTAAAAAATGTGCCCTCTGTGCATGGCTATCAGAACCCGCAGCATTCTGTCACACCCTCCTGGTGTGAAGCCTCAAATACCTCTAACCCTGAAATAAATAAATAAAACCTGCAAATGCATACCTAACATACATCTACAGCATATAAAGAACACGCAAAGACATTCACACAAAATAGACAATATGCAGGAAAAATTGCTCTATTTTGTATTATTAAAAATGCCTCTTTTTACAAGGGTGTTCTGAGCATGAAATTTAACAGAGTCTCGTCTCCTTCTCAAATTTCTCTTAGATTCTCTCTCTCTTTGATAATACAAAGAATATCTCTCGATATTTTACATGAGGGGGTTGTTTGAGCTCTTCCCTCCAATCTCACCTACCCTATTCAATTACATTGAATGGGTTGTTTAGTCCAGAATCAGATCTAGATCTCAGCCTTACAAACCATTAAAGGATGTCTACTCTAATGCCTATGCTGATGCATGGATTTATGGCTCAACGGCCTTACAACATTTAATTACATTCAAATTTTAGATTTGAAAATGAGGGCTACGCCTCTCTTTATCCTTGAATGCCTGCGTTGACGTGGATTGGCTGGCTGGCGCATGGCTGGCATGGAGAGATGCTCCTGCATCATACTCCTCAGCTACAAAATTCATGAGATCCTACTCATGTTCTTCCACCCTCAGCTGTTGAAATCCTCCTGTGTCCCAAACAAATTTCTAGAGTTGTTCATCTACTCCATTTCCCTGCTGCTGCTGAGCTGCTGTTGCTTTTGTTGTTGTTGCTGCTTCTCTGCCCAACTTTTCCTTGCTGACAGTCTCTGCTGACACTATCATCAGCTCCCTGATCTCCTTGATCACTTCGTCCAACTGCTCCAGTGGCTGGCCTTGTTCACGCAGTCTCCTCAGCTGCATTTTCCCTTCATCTTCTTCCAACTTGATCTGTTGGATATGCAGGCCTTGCACTATCACCCTTCTCTCTAGGGCTTCAATCTGTTCACATAGATCAACAAAGATCATGATGTCTTCCTCTTCTTCTTCTCCTTCTGCAAGCTCCAATGTTGCAGTCTTCTTAGCTTCATGGATGAAAATATTGAGCCACTCCTCAGAATGCTCATCTTCTTCTTCTGCTTGGGAAGCTTCTAACACCTGCTCCAATTCTTCTTTGACAGTCAAAGCTAGTTGTCCTTCTACTGTTGTCGCTGCTTCATCGACAATGCATATTTCTGCCTCCTCTTGGCTAAGTGGTAGGAATATTTCAATTCCCCCAATCATTAGAATATTTCTTCGATCTTCCTTTTCTGTCAGCTGCTCTGGTTGATCCAAACTCACTTCTAAGTTCATGAGACCCTCACATAGCCTCATTCTTGTTCCCATGCCCACCTAGAAAATAGGGATTTTCCTACTGCCCTCTTGGCAGTCCACGAGATCCCGCAGTGATCTCGATTCATTACCCTCCTGGCAACATCAAATTTCTCGGTTGTCCTCATGAAAGTCTGTGAGATCCCGCAACGACCTCAACTCTTTTCCCTCCTAGAAATTTATAATTTCTAGGCTGCCCTCCTGGTAGTCCTTGAGATCTTCAACTGATCCCAATTCATCCTCACTACTGAGGTTTCTCATAGTCTTTGGCTCACATACCTGATCCACTTCCTCTGGTCCGTCGAGGTTTTTAGCATGCCTCAACCATCCTCTTAACAACCTACACTTTCTTCTAGCCATCAACTCCTTGACTGGCCACTTTGCCTTTGGCTTCCTCATGGGCCATTCATATACCCATCTTGACTTGGCATTCTGCTGCATCCGCAATGCAAGATTTTCTATCTCCGCCATTATATTAGCGAGCTCTTCATCTATTTCTTCTTTTCTCATCAGCTCTGGGCCTTTCCTTCTAGCATATCTATGACCTTCAATAGCCATGTTCCTGTCTATCTGCCCTCCTGGAAAACCCGCTGCTATCACTCTACAGCCCTGAGTGTTTCCAGTCTCTTCCACAGTATTCCCAACTGTCTCCTTGATTGTTGCCTACTTGCAAACAATCATCACAGAGTCTCCAGCGCTCTGTCTTCCTTTTCCTTCTCTCTGCCTGAAATATACAAATAGAGTTCTTGCTCTGATACCAAACTGTGTGTATCAGAGTGCTCTTTCTCCTCCTGCTTCCCTTGCCTGAAATCTACAGACAAGATTCAAGATATGATACCAAACTATGTGTATTAGAGTGCTCTTCCGCCTCCTTCTTCCCTTGCCTAAAATCTACAGACAAGATTCAAGATCTGATACCAAACATTGATGACACACCACCAAAAGGCCCTACCTCGACAGGTCCTGCGCCTGACCTCCCGGTCTAAGGATCATTCTCTTCAAATTTTCTGAGCCGAATTAGCTCTCTTGATTCCCTGCTGGAATCTCAACTTCCAGTCCATAGGTCCTTCCTCTTTTTAACTCATGGTCACTGTACACGACCATGAATTTTGGGTTTTGTGACTCACAGAGTTTTGATGTTAAGAACCTCCGTCTTCTTGATCTCTCGATCACCGAAATGCCGAAACGCTAAACTGACGTTCACAACAATTAGCCCCCTGGGCTATGCTTTGGCCCCTGGGAATCTACTCCATATGACGACAGCCCTATTCCTTTCAGGACTTACAAATGCAAGAGCTCGACCTCTTCTCAGCGGAACTCCCGAAATCCCGATTTTCGATTTGTCAAAATGGCGAAGTGTCCTTCTCCTTTCAACGGATGGCTGTGAATCCTTTCTCTATTTCGGGACTTTTGCCATGGAGTGTCCCGACCTCTTGTCCTCGAGACCTCCGAAATCCCGAAGTCCAAAATCTCGATAGCTAAACTATTTCAGGACTTTCTCCTCTATTCACGAAGGCTTAACCCTCATGCAACTCTTGACAGATCCAACGGCTGTTGGGTTTTTTGACTAAGATCTGATGGTTTAGACCTTTTCTTCTTGTGCGCTCCTCCCACTGCTTTCTAGACATGGAAAACTGATGGTCCAGATCTCTTCCTCAGCCTGATCCGATGGCTGCTGTGACTCCTTTTGAACAAGTGTGCTTTCTTCCCATACTTGGAAGAATTATCCAAGTGAAAAATGCCTCAACCTTTGCTCCTCTCCTCTGTGAACTCTTTACCTTGAGTCTCGTCTCCGTTCTCAACGACGATGTTCCTCCTGAGCTTTACCCCTTCGAATCCTTAAAGAATTCTTTGAATTTTGTGTTCCTTGCAGAGTCATTGCACACAAAGTGCTATCTCTTCTGAGCTTTCCCGTTACTCAGATCTCTTAAGGAACTTAGTCCTTTTACCCTTTCTCCTTTAGATGGTGAATTTCTGATGTCCTCCTGGCTATCCTCTGCTCAAGCAACCTACTGCTGAGTATTTAGGCTGTTCAATAGCCCTGTGAAGATCCTTCTCCTTGGACTCTTCTTCAAATCCATAACTCAAAGAGTTCTCTCCCTATGCGCTCCTTACACCTGCTCAATGCCCACCTGGTAGAGAATCTAGAATCCTCAGTGATTCTGACTTCTATTGAACTCACAATAGAGTTCTTCTTCAATGCAACCTGTGCATATACTCAATGCCCACTTGGCAGAGCCTGTATAGAACTCCTCATAGATTCTGCCTTCAACTATGTCTTCTCTACACAGTCTTGCCTCCAAGGTGTTCAACAACCTTGAGGTCTTCCCCTGAGCTAATGATTTCAGCTACTGTTCCCTCCTAGCACGCATTTGTTTGAACCCGCAGAATTCAAAAATGCACCCTCTGTGAACGACTATCAGAACCCGTAGCGTTCTGTCACACCCTCCTAGTGTGAAGCCTTAAAGACCTCTAACCCTAAAATAAAAAAAACCCTTGCAAATTCATACCTAACATACATCTACAACATATAAAGAACACACAAAGACATTGACACAACACAGACAATATGCAGGAAAAATTGTTGTGTTTATTATTAATAAAAATGCCTCTTTTTACAAGGGTGTTCTTAGCACGAACTTTAACAGAGTCTCGGCTCCTTCCCAACTTTCTCTCAGATTCTCTCTCTCTCTGATAATACAAAGAAGATATCTCGATATTTTACATGAGGGGGCTCTTTGAGCTCTTCCCTCCAATCTCACCTACCCTATTCAATTACATTGAATGGGTTGTCTAGTCCAGAATCAGATCTAGATCTCAGCCTTAAAAACCATTAAAGGTTGTCTACTCTAATGCTTGCGCTGATGCATGGCTTTATGGCTCAACGACCTTACAACATTTAATTACATTCAAATTTCATATTTGAAAATGAGGGCTACGCCTCTCTTTATCCTTGAATGCGTGCGTTGACGTGGATTGGATGGCTGGCGCATGGTTGGCATGGAGAGATGCTCCTACATCATACTCCTCAGCTGCAAAATTCATGAGCTCTTGCTCATGTGCTTCCACCCTCAGTTGTTGAAATCCTCGTGGGTCCCAAACAAATTTCTGGAGTTGTTCATCTACTCCATTTCCCTATTGTTGTTGCTCCTGCTGCGCTGCTGCTGCTTCTGCTGCTACTGCTGCTTCTCTACCTAGATTTTCCTTGCTGGCCATCTTTTCTAACTCTATCATCAGCTCCCTAATATCCTTGATCACTTCGTCCAGCTACTCCAGTGGCTGGCCCTGTTCATGCAGTCTCCTCAGCTACATTTTCCCTTCATCTGCTTCCAATTTGATCTGTTGGATGTGCAGGCCTTGCACTATCACCCTTCTCTCCAGGGTTTCAATCTATTCACATAGATCAACAAGGCTCATGCTGTCTGCCTCTTCTTTTTCTGCTTCTGCAAGATCCAATGTTGCAGTCTTCTCAGCTTCTTGGCAGAAAATATTGAGCCACTCCTCATAATGCTCATCTTCTTCTTCTTCTTGAGCAGCTTCTAACACCTACTCCAATTCTTCTTTGACAATCAAAGCTAGTTGTCCTTCTACTCTTGTTGTTTCTTCATCGACAACGCATAATTCCGCCTCCTCTTGGCTAAGTGGTAGGAATATTTCAATTCCCCCAATCATTAGAAGATTTATCCGATCTTCCTTTTCTTTCAGCTGCTCTGGATGATCCAAACTCACTTTTGAGTTCATGAGACCCTCGCATAGCCTCATTCTTGTTCCCATGCCCACGTGGAAAATAGGGATTTTCCTACTGCCCTCCTGGCAGTCCATGAGATCCCACAGTTATCTCGATTCATTGCCCTCCTAGCAACGTGAAATTTCCCGGCTGTCCTCATGACAGTTTGTGAGATCCCACAGCGACCTCAACTCTTTTCCCTCCTGGCAATTGGGAATTTCTGGGCTACCCTCCTAGCATTCCTTGAGATCTTCAGTTGATCCCAATTCATCCTCACTACCGGTTTTTCTCCCAGTCTCTAGCTCACATACTTGAACCACTTCCTCTGGTCTATCGAGGTTTTCAACATGCCTCAACCATCCTCTTAACAGCCTATGCTGTCTTCTAGCCATCAACTCCTTGACTGGCCACTTTGCCTTCGCCTTCCTCATGGTCCATTCATATACCCATCTCAACTTGGCATTCTGCTGCATCCGCAATGCAAGATTTTCTATCTCCTCCCTTATATCAGTGAGCTCTTCATCTATTTATGCTTTACTCATCAGCTCTGGGTCTTTCCTTCCATCATATCTATGGACTTCAATAGCCATATTTCTATCTATCTGCCCTCTTGGCAAACCTACTACTGTCACTCTATAACCCTGAGTGTTTCCAGCCTCTTCCATAATCTTCCTGACTGTCTCCTTGATTGTTGTCTACCTGCAAACAATCATCATAGAGTCTCCAGCACTTTGTCTTCCTTTTCCTTCTCTCTTCCTGAAATATACAAATAGAGTTCTCGCTCTGATACCAAACTGTGTGTATCAAAGTGCTCTTCTCCTCCTGCTTCCCTTGCCTGAAATCTTCAGAAAAGATTTAAGATCTGATACCAAACTGTGTGTATCAGAGTGCTCTTTCTCCTCCTGGTTCCCTTGCCTGAAATCTACAGACAAGATTCAAGCTCTGATACCAAACATTGATGACGCACCACCAAAAGGCCCTGCCTCGACAGGTCCTGCGCTTGACCTCCTGGTCTAAGGATCGTTCTCTTCAAATTTTTCGAGTTGAATTACCTCTCTTGATTCCTTGCTGGAATCTCAATTTCTGATCAACAGGTCCTTCCTTTTACCTCACGGTCATTGTACACGACCATGAATTTCGAGTTTCAGGACTCACAGAGTTCTGATGTCGAGAACCTCTGTCTTCTCGATCTCCCGTTCACCGAAATGCCAAAACGCCGAACTGACATTCACAACAATTAGCCCCCTGGGCTATGCTTTGGCCCCTACAACTCTACTCCATATGACCGTAGTACTATTCCTTTCGGGACTTACAGAGGCGAGAGCCCGACCTCTTGTCAGTGGAACTCTTGAAATCCCGATTTCTGATTTGCTGAAATGGCGAAGTGTCCTTCTCCTTTCAATGGATGGCTGTGAATCCTTTCTCTATTTTTGGACTTTCTCCGTGGAGTGTCCTGACCTCTTTTCCTTGAGACCTCTGAAATCCCAATAGCTCAACTATTTCGGTACTTTTGCCTCTGTTCACGAAGGCTTAACCCTCATGCAAATCCTGACAGATCCAATGGCTGTCGGGTTTTCTGACAAAGATCTGACGGTTCAGACCTTGTCTTCCTGTGCGCTCCTCCCACTGCTTCCTCGACCTGGAAAATCGATGGTCTAGATCTCTTCCTTAGCCTGATCCAATGGCTGTTGTGCCTCCTTTTGAACATGTGCGCTTTCTTACCGAACTTGGAAGAATTATCCAAGTGCAAAAGACATCAACCTTTTCTCCTCTCCTCTGCAAACTCTTTACCTTGAGTCTCGCTTGCATTCCCAACGACGTTGTTCCTCCTGAGCTTTACCCCTTCAAATCCTTAAAGAATTCTTTAACTTCTGCTCTCCTTGTAGAGTCTTTGCACACAAAGTGCTATCTCTTCTTAGCTTTCCCGTTACTCATATCTCTTAAGGAACTCGGTCCTTTTACCCTTTCTCCTTCAGATGGCGAATTTCTGATGCCCTCCTGGCTATCCTCTGCTCAAGAAACCTATTTCTGAGTATTCAGGGTGTTCAGTAACCCTATGAAGATCCTTCTCCTTGGACTCTTCTTCAAATCCAAAATTCAAAGAGTTCTTTCCCTGTGCGCTTCTTGCACCTGCTCAATGCCCACCTGGTAGAGCGTCTAGAATCCTCAGTGATTCTAACTTCTGTTGAACTCACAACAGATTTCTTATTCAATGCAACCTGTGCATATTCTCAATGCCCACTTCGCAGAGCCTCTACAGAACTCCTCAAATATTCTATCTTCAACTGTGTCTTCTCTACACAGTCTTGCCTCCAAGGTGGTAAACAACCTTGAGGTCTTCCCCTGAGCTAATGATTTTATCTATTGTGCCCTCTTGGCATGCCTTTTTCTGAACCCATGGAATTCAGAAATGCACCCTCTGTGCACGGCTATCAGAACCCGCAGCGTTCTGTCACACCCTCCTGGTGTGAAGCCTTAAAGACCTCTAACCCTGAAATAAAAAAAACCCCTGCAAATGCATACCTAACATACATCTACAACATATAAAGAACACACAAAGACATTCACACAACACAGACAATATGCAGGAAAAATTGCTCTGTTTTGTATTAATAAAAATGCCTCTTTTTACAAGGGTGTTCTGAGCATGAACTTTAATAGAGTCTCGGCTCCTTCTCAACTTTCTCTCAGATTCTCTCTCTCTCTGATAATACAAAGAAGATCTCTTGATCTTTTACATGAGGGGGCTCTTTGAGCTCTTCCCTCCAATCTCACCTACCCTATTCAATTACATTGAATGGGTTGTCTAGTCTAGAATTAGATCTAGATCTCAGCCTTACAAACCATTAAAGGTTGTCTACTCTAATGCCTGCACTGATGCATGACTTTATGGCTCAACGGCCTTACAACATTTAATTACATTCAAATTTCATATTTGAAAATGAGGGCTATGCCTCTCTTTATCCTTGAATGCGTGTGTTGACATGGCCTGGTTGGCTGGCACATGGCTGGCATGTAGATATGCTCCTGCATCAATGACACAAGATCCTAATTTTTTCAAGGGGGTGGAAGCAACACTTGCAGAAGATGAGTACAAGAGAAAAGTAAAATTGGAATGTACATGATTCAATAAATGGTTTTGTTTAGTGCCACCTAGTGGTAATATTGTCAATTCTTTGAATGAGCACCTGAAATCAAAGAAGCATATCACTTCTATAGATGAGGCTTTGCATAATACAAGCATGTAGAAGATTGGAACAATTGGGAGACCCAAGAAGACTACCATTGAGAATTTCCAATAGAGTTTGACTAGGTTCTTCGTTCCATCATCACCATCACTATTACATTTGGGTTCTACAAATCCAGGTGCTTCTACTTCAGGTGTGTTAATTATGCATGTTTTAAATTAATTCCTTTTTGAATTTGAATGTGTAGGTTATTTTATTTGTTATATTATTTGAAAGTAGTTCTAATTTATTATTCATATTATTCTAGGTCATTTATCTCCCTCGATATTACAATGTTGGGGGTATTGGGATCCCTATATTGATAGAAATGGGGAGAGACTCGATACAAATGTCTTAATTGATGATCAATAGGGTGGGAAATTATGGGTCATAGAGAAGAATACAAAGATGAAACTATTTTATTATCGTATTTAATGATGTATTGACGACACATATATGCATATTAATTACGAGAGGGATTCTTAAACAAGAATACCTTTTAGTTCATTGACAATCATTTTTTGTAAGTTGATTTTTGAATGTAATGACTTTAGAGTGCTCTTATATCGTGAATCAACGATAAAAATTAAAAGACATGGGAGAGATATAGGGAAAAGGAGAAGACTAGACCATTTGACTCAAACTGAACTTAAAAGTATTGCATAAGCAACAAATGCTAGTCATCGATCAATAATGAGAGCTCTTTGGCAGGAGAGGGAAAAGGTTGCTACACTCTCTATTAGAATGAGGTCCTTGAAGGAAAATTTGTTTGAATATACTGAAAGTAATGACATATTTAGGTTTTACAAGGATGTGTGTGATGTTCATAAGCAAGGAAAATTACAAGGTAAAGATACAGTCTAGGAATTTTTCCAATATAATTTTCACAACCTAATGCATCCAAAATAATGGAGAAGGTATAGTACATACATTAAATCCATATATGAGATGATTAAGTTGTGGGAGGTCCTTTATTATTTTGTGATTCAAAAAAATCTCAGATGAAATCAACAACTCATCAATGTAACATTTTAGCAGTGAGAAATAGTCAATTTTTTTCATATAATGATGAAGCAACACAAAAAATAATGGTTGGAGATCGATTTGAGATTGAAAAAGAAATCAAACTTCTAAATGATTTCAACACAACACAAGATCCTGATCGAGGTTCTAAATGATTGAATATTACTTGATGCGTGTTTATTGAAATGCGTTTTTTTTTTTATGTTTTCTATATAGTTTTCTTCACAAAATAACGCATTTGATTTTAGTTTTTCCTACATGAAAATTAAAAATTGATATTATATACTCCCTACATACAAATGTCTTGTTATTTTTATATTCATTCCATGTTCAAAATCTTTCTCAATGTCATATTCCATACAATTGTTAAGTGTTTCATGGTTTTTTGTGTTTATATCAATGAAAAACATATATTTTTAATTATTTTGAACAATTTCTATACCAATGTCAATGTCACCCCATTTTTCCTTTGGTAGACTAAAGAATTGATGTTTAACAACATATGTTATTGATTTATGAATACCATAAAATACAACCTAAGTGGATGAGTCACCATTTAAATGATTTTGATTATCACAAAATGGGATTTAAAGAATCATCTTTTTTCTGTATAAGTTTTCAGGATCCATATGTTCATTGTACCATGATTGTATTGTGATTATACCTTAAATATAATATAGTTTGTTCTTATTTTCATCTTTTAATAGATTTTTTGACCATGAATGGTATGCAACATATTTATCTAGATAGACATTCTCAAATAGTATGCACACTTTAAACTATCTGGTTCACCAACTCTAGGAAAAAGCACCAACACCTATATCATTCTAAAAGGGAATTGAAAGATGACAATGTATCTGCGCTTCCAAACATTATTTTCAAAACTATCCTCACTCTATGGAATTTCTAAAAAACATCGAATGGAATTAATCCGCTATATCCCTCTCTAATATTCCTACAACACATCGTCCACATATTTTAAGAGAAAAGGTTCACTTAAATAATGGACATTTTATTGTATTAAACAAGTCCAGTGAACACCAAATCTTCATGGAGGTTAGTATTTTAACCATCTCTATGCTCTTCATCGTTATATATTTATATACTATTATCTGTATTTATTTCGATATTTTATTGTATGATGTTTTGTAGTTTCTATTCCCCTATATAAGACCATCTAGGGAGATATATGGATCAATGTCCGTCTCCACCATTGATGAAACGATAGAGCAAGATTTATCATTCTGTGAACCACATACACAACTATGTGTCACATTTGATAAATTCATCATAGTGATTTCTTTATTTTCTGAAATCCTCAAATTTATAATGTTCTTATGTTTCTATAGGTTGCAGGACCAGACGGTGTCGAGCAATGTCCACCTAGGATGGATAAGTCACCTTCTTCAAAGGTATTATGTGTTGAGTTAAATCTCATTTATATCTCAAATCTGTTGTATTTATGTAGTTGAATTTTACCATTTGGTACTAATAAAAGTGTTATTAATATGTATACAAGTTGTTGATATTTTCTCCAGTTACAATAATAGTCAAGTCCTTGGGAACCCTACCACGACTTATGGGTTACCTATTTCTAGTAAAAGTGATATTCCATAACTTTTGCATCCCATGGGGGTTCATAGCCACCCACTCTTATGATATTTAATATTCCATGCATCCTTAATGGTTTCACCCATAGGCCACACACCTACACCACCTCTTCCATCACATCCATCCATAGTTGATGCACCCATATGCTAACCACCCCCACGACCATTTCCATATACTCCATCCATTGAGGCTGCACCATTAGATGTTTCCTTGGAGAAGGTTTTACAGTTGAGCGCTCCACCTACCAGTGAATCTCCATCGATGCTCGAGATATTCATGATGAGATAATGTCTTGATGATCATTTTTTATATATCACGAATGGAATTTGTTTTATGCATATTTGTTTACATTTTATGATTGGTTCCTTGTAACTGATGTAGGGTGGAATCAGTGAGAGATTAGGGTCATGGAGGAGGGTAACACCCTTGCGATTATTAATACCATATGTGGTGAGTTGTCTTATCTTTAATTACAAAGAACAATTTTGTAAGTCTATTATTTCATTGTGGAAAAAAACTTATAAGAATGTTTTTTCTTTGTTTAGTCCCATGAGTGATGAACCACTCCGAGGCACAAAATCACTCGAGGTGATTCTTCACATAAGAGAAGAAATATCGATTTGCAGGGTTCTCCTCAGGGTGGCGAGGGTGGAAATGGTCAATGAGTGACCAATGACTTCCATTTTGTATCTAGTCCACCATAGGGCATTTTTTTATGTTAGAAAACTTGTTGTCATTTTGTATATTGGGCACAATGTGCCATCTTGTAAAAAATGTACATTTTAGATTACGTTGAGTGCACACAAACCCACATTGTTTATGAATCTCATTGTTTCTGCATTTTATGTTAATGAATGTATGAATTTCAAAGTGTTTCAATTTCCACTCTTTTTTTAGATATATGAAATTGAAAGAATTAAGTCTAATCTAAATGGATTTAAATAAATATATTATCAAAATATAACTCTCAAAAATAGTGAATCGAAACAATTCAATATCTCTATTCTTCTAAGAACCAATTCCACATAAAAATACCACTAGAAGGGAATTACTAGGAATCACAAGAAATAAATCTAATCTAAATGGATTTAAAGAAATCTATTCTCAAAAGATAAATCACATAAATAGTAAATAGAAACAACTGAGTATGTTTATTATTCTAAGAACTAATTCCACATCAAAATACCACTACAAGGGAATTCATAGGAAGCATAGATTCACATTTTTTTATAAAGGGAGAAACCTACATGAACATGAACAAAATAATCCATGAGTTGAAATCAATGCACACTTTGGGATTATGGATGTGTTTGGGATAATATAGACATGATGAGAAGATGAAATGTAAAACTTGAAATATCCTATAACATTTTGTTATCACATGAAGTTTTTATGGGTCAATTTTCATCCTTAGGTTTTTTATTTTTATCCTTTGTCTTGTTTCAGCTTTACTTTTGATTTTCTCCTTATGGTTTTATTAGGTATTAGCACAAAATAAATGTAAGGTTGGATGTTGGCCCATACTTTTGGTTTATACCCTTGGCTCATTCCTTTGGTTTATACCTTCATCCCATCACATGATTAGACAACCATCACTATCACCCTTATGCCACCACTATTCTGACATGTCACTACCTCCACTATGCACTTAAACCCCTCCACTCTATCCCTCTACCTGTTAGAAGGTCAAATCAAGATATTTTAGTATGCTTCCATATCATCAGGATTTTTTGTAGCGCATCTTGAGTACATTTTCCTTCATTACCATTATTTCACTTATGAAGGTTAAGTCAGTCGATCTCATTGTTTTCAACATCCATGTTTTAAAAGGAAATAATTTGAGATTTGGTCATTTAGGCTGTCTAATTGTTTTATCAAATATTTGAAATCTGCACCTAGGTCAGTGCTGCAGAAACTCCTAAGTTCATACACGCACTGCAGATTCTGCTACAGATTGGCTGACATAGGGAAATTGGAGGTTAGAGAGGGTACATGTGGTTCCATGCTATATGAAGCATATCTACAATCAAGCCACGATGTCCAGGTACTCGAGTTTTCTTAGCTCTATTAAAGATCAATTTAAGGTTGTGCTCAATTTTCATAGCACCTGGCACTGTGAATTGTGGATCATTTAACCAACCGACCCCTTTACCTTTAATATCACTAAATTCTTAGCCTATCTGCATTATTTTAGCCTCTTCTACTACAATTGAGCCAAGACTGTTGTCATAGACATTGTACCTATATTCTTCTTGGCCCTTGTTTTTATACTGTCAAATTTGCTATGAATTGTGATATGGATCCCCTGTTCCAACACTACGAACTTGTGCATAAAACTGAACATTTTTATCCTCTGATTTCATGGCCTATATCAACTAAAATCCTTTAGAATTTTATTGTTATTCTAAGTCTAAAATCTGTCTATGTTGAAATTTTAAAGAGCCTTGTTGATTTAAATGGTGATGACCTTGCAAATGGTGGTGGAATGTTAGCTTAAAAAACCTTCACAGTTGTTTCTTCCTTGCATATCCTTTTCCCTGAAGGGTTTTCTTCCCTTTCTTAAGACATCAGACTTCTTTTCCATTAGCTCAAAAGTCAAATAAAATGAAAAATATGAAATCTTCGAAGAATCCATCTCATTAAAGACCATCATTTCAAACCCTAAGACCTTCATTCTTTGTTTGGCATGTCATATCTCTCAGATTATTGTATTATTTTGCCTCCCATAATAGAAAATGGATACACCTCAACAAAACAAGTCTCAAAAAGGTGAGAGTGTATTTAGGACATAGCCTTGTGATATGAAGTTGTTTGATGATGAACCAATGATCATAGAGGTCTTCCATAGGGTTGGATTTTTAAAGTTCTATCAGAATATGCAGAGGGGACACCCTGGGGTAGCGAGATATTTTGCCTTAAATTTTGATGGCACTAAAACCAAGGTGGGAACCCTTGAAATGGAAGTATCTATTGCAATAGCCACTAAGATAGCCAACACTGGTGAAATATGGTTTAAATCCATGAATCTTAATGCAACCTTTTCTAAAGAGTTCCTCAAATCAGAACAGCAGGGAGATAACCTATCTAAGGGAGTGCCTAGGAGCCACTTGATTGAGGGATTTGACAAGATGTTAAAGGTCATCTAGAGATATTTTACCTGTGAGGGAAGATTCAATATGATTTACCAATATCACATTAGACTTTTGTTGCACTTCACAGACACATATCTAATTAACATCCCTTTATATTTGTTTAGGACAATGGTGAAAATGGTTGATAGGGTGCAAGACAAATCCAAGGTGGTGGACACAGGTGTTTTCCACTCAGGGTTGATTAGGATTCTTGTGATGGAGGAGTTGAAGAAAATAAACATAACTTGGGAAAAGTTCATTACCTTTGCAAATCTGCAACTAAATGTATCCCCTACTCCTCAATCTAAGGTGCAAATCACTCTTCAAGCTGACAGTGATATTCACACAGAGAAAGAAAAATGATAAAGGGGAAACACATTGCTAAATATAGTGAGTCTCCTAAGGAAGTTTAAGAAGAAGAAGGGGGAACTCATCAGTCTCCAGAAAGGGAATTTTCACCTCAACCTGCTCCAGAACTAGAAGAAATTCCCTCAGATAAAACCATAGGCAAGAAAGGGAGAAAGTTACTCTTCCCCTCACCTACTACTACAATTGAGACTAGATCTAGGAGTCACTTCACCAGGTCATCAACCAAGAAGGAAATTGCTGAACAAGAGGTCATAGAAGAAGCTCCTGTTAAGAGGAAGGATAAGGGTAAAATTGAGAATGTTGAGAAACATGTTGAAATCATAGACATAAATACTCCCCCTGAGAACCCTACCTTCAAAATATTGATCAGACAACTCAGACATGCCAGAAAGGAGGTTTCTCTCCTGAAAGAAGAAGGGTTGTCTAAGAGGAAAAATATGAAGGATCTTATGGATACGTATAAGGAAACCATTGATCTCGCCAGGTTCATAGCAAGGATATTTATACCCCTTCATAGGAAACTTAGAAATTTGTACAGACAAAACAAAGATTTACAATCTCAAATAAAAAATATCAAGTTGAAGTTACAACCCTTCAAAGATGATTTAACTCAGAGAAATCTTAATGTGCTAGTTCAAGGTGAAACCAGGAGAAGTACCAGACTAAGGAGATGATATGGAGAGGTGAAAAACCCTTAATTTTGATGATGATCATCCTTGCATTTTGATTTTTTATGGGAAGTATCATGATTATACCTGCTTAGGAGGCATCTACAAGATTATACAAATTTTGCTAAGGATTTTTGGTATTTTTGGCTCAAACTGCATAACAAAAAAAGCTACAGGACATTTTGTAGCGTCTAGCACTACAAAATGATCTACATAGACAAAGCCTACAGGTTCTCTACAGAATGCGTTGCAAAATCATTTACACATGCAAAAGTTTCACAGTTGTTGTGAAATGACCTAGACAGATAGAAATGCAGTGTTTCTATAGAATATGTTGCGAAATAGTATACACATGTGGGCGCTGCAGAATTCTCTACAGAATTTTCTATGAAATCCACTATGAACTGGTTGATACAGTCAACACTTTAGGGTTCATTGCAAATTTCAGTTTTGATGGGTTTTGAGGGAATCAATGGTCACCAGGTGGTAGATGGATCTTTGAATAGATGCTTGGAGGTCAGTTGGAGTTGGTGGACACATGGAAATGAAGGATATGCGCTCAAGGGACAGATCACTCAACAAATATTATGGTGTTAGAGTTGTTGCCAATATTTTCCTTGTTTTTAGCAGTTTGTTTATTCCACTTGTAAATATGTCATATTTTTAGTTTTAAGTGGAAGAATCCTATGTTAGAGGATCCAAATCGAATTGTATGTTCTCACTCAATGTTTAAACTATAAATGCAACATTATAAGTACATTTGTAGGTTTGAATGGTTGAGCATAGACTCCCTGGTGTAATGTTTTGATAAGACAGAGACATACTTTGGTTTTATGTAGGAGATCTGACACATTTTTCTTAATAGAAGTCAGTTTTTCTTTTCCATCATATTAACTCTTTATTACTCTGATTTTCTCATCATTGAATGATTCAATTGAGATATTATAGTTGTGTTACAATGTATGCTTGATTGTGATGCTTTTGCAATTTTTATCAGTGTTTTAAAGTTTAGATCAAGAAGTTCTTGTGTCTGAGATTTTTCTTCATTTGTATGCTAGTAAGATCTGATTCTTATAGTATAATTATTCATCCTTATCATCAAATTCTTCCATATACATACACTTATCTTTTAAATCACTAACTGAAGTTAACCAAGACCTCACTTGTGTATGCATTCTTGCCTATAAATTTTTGTGTTTGAACATTGCTATGCTGAGTTTTTCCCATTTGACATCCTATCATAAAATTACCATTACAAATATATTTGATGGGTACTAGGCTTATCCTCTAATAGTCTGAGGGTGACTCTCAGTGCTAATACCTTCAATTTAAGATCTCCTACTATGATAAGTTGAATATTTTTTTTCAATAGTTTGAAGGAGAAACTCATACATGGAATGATAAAAGGATCACTTAATGCATCAATGTAGATTATGATGAGTTTGTAGATTCAATAACTTACATTGAACTAATAGAAACTAAAATCACCTTTACAATATTCAATAAATCCACTTATTATAGGAGATGTTTGTTGAAGACTATACAAATACATTTTAGGTCCCAACAACTATTTCAATTTTTTTTGAAATATTTATGAAATTAAATACATTTTTTCTCAATTTGGTTGAGTATTGAAATATATTTGGAGTGTATTATTGTATTAATCATTGTAATAATTTATTTAATTTGATTAATCAAATTTCAAAGTGTTAAGGAAGTCTATGTAAGTAAAAATAGTTTGTTTTTTATAAAGTGATTATAAATACTTGCATTACTCATCAACAAATATTTTATGGTGGAAAATAATTCTAAGTGATAAGTCCATATGCAATTAATGGTTCTCAAGGACCTAAATTTGACAAAAGATTGAAGGCCCATCCTAGTTAAGGCTCAAGGAACCAATAATAAGAATCATGTGGGATAACATAATCACAATATAAACAAGAGGGTTGAAACCTCACATTACTCTATCCAAAATGAAGCATGGTTCATTCCAATGGAAATCACAACATGATACAAGGGTTTCTTAATACAAACTGAACACAAAAAATATAATTTCACAATAAATCCTCACATCAAATGAAATAATACCTCAAATTCTCCATTAATCTTACCAAAATGTTGTACAATGTATCCCAAGAGGGGATCCATTAATTACCTAAATTCTCCACCCTTTATAAAGGATAGAGAGAGAACTCTTCTTTATAGAGCGACTATCTTCTCTTATACAATAAAATATTAATATTTTCTAACTAACTGCATGAGAAGTCTAATAAATATTATAATAATGGATTAGTTATATCTCTCCTCATTCCATGGTTGATCATGTTACAACATGTGGACATTAGCCTCTCCAAAGAAATTTTCCATCATCCAAAAATAGTAGTAGTATGCAAAAAATAATGCTCATGAAGGGGATGTACCACCAAAAATAGGCATCAGGCTAATTCAAATGATAAGTTCACACATGGAAAGTTCCCTCCTAGAATGTGAATGCATGAAACCACTCCACGTGTGTGAATTCCAAGATATCCAACTCCATGGATGAATTTTAAATATGCCAAGTGGATGGAGTTTCCACAAAAACGTATGTGATCAATGCCTAGCCATGCATTGCCTTACCTTTTATTTACTTACTTGCATATCCTTACCTCGTCTTTTCTTTCCTTGCCTTCCTTACCTTTCCTTGCCTTGCCTTGTCTTGTATTTCCTTTCATTTCCTTTCCATGCCTTGCATTTCCATTCCATGCCTTGTGTTGCCTTCCTTTTCCTTTGCATACCTAGACTTAGACATATACATAGACATTGCCTTTCCATGCCTTTCCTTGTCTAGACTTTCCTTTCCTTTTCATGCATTTACTTTCCATGACATGCGTTTCTTTGTCATGACATGCCATGATATTCCTTGCATTTCCTTGCATTGCATTGCCTTGCCTTGCATTTCCTTGCCTTTCCTTTCGATTCCATGTCATGCCTTTCTTTACCATTCCATGCCTTTCCTCACCTTGACTTTCCATGGAATGCCTTTTCTTTTCATGGCTTGCTTTGACTTGGCATTCATTATGTTTCCTTGCCTTTCCTTTCCATACCTAGACCTAAAGATATACTTAGGCCTTTCCTTGTCATCCCTTGCCTTTCCTTACCATGTCTAGCCTTTCCTTGCCTTGCATTTCACTGCCTTGCATTGAATTTCCATGTCTTTCCTTGTCATGCCATGCCATGTCATGCCTTTTGTTTCCTTTCCTTTCCTTTCCTTACCTTTCCTTGCCTTAACTTTCCTTGTCATGCCTTACCTTTCCATGCAATGCCATGTGATTCCTTGCCTTTCCTTTCCATGCCATGAATTTCCATACCATTCCTTTCCTTCCCATGCCATTCCATGCCTTCCATTACCTTGAATTTCCATGCCTTTCCTTTCATTTCCATGCCATTCCTTTCCTTTTCATTTCATGACATGCCATGCCTTTCATTTCCTTGCCATTAAATTCCATGCCATGCCTTTCATTTCCTTACGTTTTATTACCTTGCATTTCATTGTATTTTATTTCCTTTCCTTTCCATTACATTCCATGCCATGCCATTCCTTTCCTTTCCATGCCATTCCATCCCATGCCTTTTATTTACATGCCATTGCTTGCATTTCCTTGTGTTTCATTTCCTTTCCATGCCTTGACTTTCCATGCCATTGCTTGCATTACCTTGTGTTTCATTTCCTTTCCTTGCCTTGACTTTCCATGTCATGCCATGCCATGTCATGCCATGCCATGCCTTTCCATGTCATGCCATTACTTTCCTTTCCATGACATGCCATGCCTTTCCTTTTATTTCCATGAAATTCCTTTCCTTTCCATTCCATTACATACCATGCCTTGAATTTCCTTGTGTTTCCTTGCATTTACTTCCCTTTTCATGCCATGCCATGCCTTACCTTTCCTTGCGTTGCATTGAATTTCTTTACATTTCCTTATGATGCAGGAGCATCTCAAGCGAGCCAGTGCGGAGATAAAAGATAGTTGGAAAAGCACCCAGCACAAATTTTGAAAATGTCTTGAAACATTAATGAAGTCATCAAGTGGAGGAACACTTGTATAATATAAATGGACCTTGAGCGATCCGTTCTCATCCTTAGTAGGTAGAAGGCATTTATAACAGTTAATGCAAGTAGATAGAATTTAATGTGTAGATTAGACAGTTTAGAATGAAAGAGGGAAACATGATATAGACACCCTCATTGTGTATTGTAAGGATTATTATGTCAATTGAGAGCATAGAGCATAGAAGAGAAGACGTAGAGAGATGTGTAGAAGAATTCTGTGTACATAAGTTCTGGATTAATACAAAAAGGGCTTGATTCAGACTCACGGTGTTCAAATATTATTTGTTTGAATTGTCTGCAAGGAGTTCATTGACAAAGGGTTCAGAAAGATACCAATTGTCCTCATTTTCACAGAAGTGTGAGTTGAGCACATGAGCCGTGCAAGGCATGCGCAGGTCGTGTAGAGTTTCAGGTTTTGTAACCTGAATGAATTTTTGAGGGACTGCTGCTGCAGGGAGTGCGCAGAGTCGAAGGACTTCAATTATTGAAGTAATTGAAGAATTTACCGCAAGGAGTGCGTGTAGGAGTCTTCTTTAAGACTCAAAGTCGAAAAAAATCTCAGGGAGGATAAAGCCTTCAAAATTGTCGAAGAGAAGCACAGGAAGTTTGTGCATTGGAGCATTGAGAGGGCGTCGCAAGTTTGTGTCGTAGGCAGTTAAGTACCGTTGAAAAATAAAACAATTTGGTAAAATGGTGCAGAAGTACTTGAGAAGGAAGAGAACGGATGGTCGGAATTCTCCGTGGAGAATTCGCGAAGTCCCGCGAGCCGTCACATCTCACGGAGGAGTAGGGGAGTTACAGAGTGTGTTTTGAAAGGTTCAAGCTCAGGAGAGGCAAAGTCATAGATTCAAGCCAACATGAGTCGTTGGATTTGGTCATGGATTTTCATTTCTAGGTTTTGTGAGTGGAAGTCTCGAAGTATTTGCATCAGGATTCACGAAGTGCGAAGTCCCGAAAAGGCGGAAAGTCTAGTTGTGGGACCAGCGTCGGGAATCGTGTCGAGGGTTGACATTTCAGGATTTCGGGAAATAGAAAGTCAGGATTTCGGAGGTTGTGGAGTAGAGTTGCATGAAATCACAACTCGCGAACTCACGAAAGCCAAATAGCTGAAATTGACATCGGGATTCGAGAATTCAGGGTTTGCATCGACAAGAGATTTTGGTATCGAGAGTCTCGAACTTCCAATATGCGAAAAACACATTGACCGTTGGATCAAGCGGGGAATCACAGCTGTTGATTTATTTTGGTGACTAAACATCGAAGTTCGGTAATTCACGTTTCGGGGGTCTGAGGAATAAGACACTTGATTACAAGATTCACGAAATCGTGAAATCTGATCTCCCAAAGTATAAAGTGGGGGAATTCCTCAAGGTTATTTATGGGTGCAGATTTCCCGAAAGGGAAATAGAAGAGCCAATTGTTGAGAGCTCTTCGGGCCAGTGGAAGAGGAAAGATCCTGTGTGCATGGATTTCCGACCTGCGGGTTGGGAGGTCTGCATCATTCTTGGTATCAGAGCACAGAAAGGTTTCTTTGCTTTATGTAGCATGGAAAAGGAGAATTAACCATGCCGCCGAGAAGAAAGGACAGACAAACACCCAATCCGGAAGAGGAAAGGGAGATGTCCAGAGGAAGGGGCAGGCAGATGTAGAATCCAGAGGTGGAAAGAGATCTGCATGACATTCGCGCCAGACTCTTGGACATAGAAATAAAACAAAGGCGCACAGCTGATGTTGGAGATGTCAGTGAGTCCGAAAGTGAAGATGAAGCTAGACATGGAGAAGAAGAAGTCACAACTGAAGATGCAACAAACGAATGCTTGCTTAGAGATATTGCAAGAATGAGTGCAAGAGCCAAGATGGACATTCCATTTTATGAGGGAAATCTAGATGTAGAGGAGCTTCTAGATTGGATTAGAGCTCTGGACACATACTTTGACTATGAAGATGTCGAAGAAGACAAGAAGGTCAAATATGTTGTCACGAGATTAAAGGGACATGCAACATTGTGGTGGGATGAGCTACAAGCTGACAGATGCTTCCAAGGCAAGCAGAAGATCAAGAGTTGGGATAGGATGATCGCAAAGATGAAGGAAAAATTCATCCCCAAAGATTATCAAATTAATCTGTTTCAAAGGATGAAGAACTTGAAATAGAAGCTGATGAGAGTGAAGGAATACACTGAAGAGTTCTACAGGTTGAACATCAGAGCAAGTCATCATGAAAGTAATGATGGAAAGGTTGCCAGGTATATGAATGTCCTCAGATACGAAATTCAGGATGAGATGAGCATGATGACCATCCTAATGGTGTAAGATGCTTATCAAATGGCTCTAAAAGCGGAAGAGAAGCTGAGCTGAATGGAGGGTCAAAGAGGCCGAGGAAGAAGTCAACCCAGGGGAAAGTCAGTTGTCCAAGATAGAAATCAGAAGCCTAAAGAAGAATGGAAGAAACCTCAACCTCAGATTGAGAGAGGGGGAAGCTCACAGTGAGGGAAATATACTGACCCGAGAGGAGATTATGATGATAATAATATTTTTCCTCATACCAGAGGTAGAGGAAGAGGACAAGGTGGAGTGATAAAATGCTTCACGTGTGGAAAGGTTAGACACAAGTCTTATGAATGTCCAGACAAGAATAAAGAGGAAGGAGAGACTCACATTGCCGAAGCCCAGAGGCGGAATATTGAGGCAGAGGATGCTGAAGGTGGAAGATCGCTAATGATGCAAAAATCTCTTTTGACACCAGAGAAAGAGGTGGAGAGTTCAGTCCAAAGAAACAAACTTTTTCGGGCTGCTTGCAAGACCAAGGATAGGGTATGTAAAGTCATTGTGGACAGTGGTAGCATAGATAATCTTGTTTCGACAGAGATGATAGAGAAGCTGGAGCTGGAAACAGTTGAACATCCAAGTCCATACAGAGTTTCATGGCTACAAAAAGGACATCAGGTAACTGTTACTAAACAATGTTTAGTTGAATTTAAGATATGAGGATATAATGATAAGATATTGTGTGATGTCATTCCCATGGATGTTTGTCATTTATTGTTGGGTAGACCGTGGCAGTATGACAAGAATGTGATTCATGATGGGAGAATGAACACATACACCCTAGAGAAGAATGGGAGAACTCACATGTTGCTTCCAATCAAAGATAAAGAGGTGAAACCTAAGGTGAGTAACACTGTACTTCTCATGCATGGGAAGGAACTTCTTATAGAGGTTAAGAAGAAAGAGGAACCACAATTCATTGTGGTTAGGAAGCCAAAGATTGTTTTAACCAGCACAAGGGTAGATGATTTACCAGAAGAGGTTCAGGAACTACTGGAAGAGTTCACTGACATAGTAGTGGATGAACTACCTCATTCGTTGCCACCGATCAGAAGTGTGAGTCATCATATTAATCTCATAATCGGAGCTATTTTTCCAAACAAAGCCGCGTACAGATTAATGCCGCAGGAGAATGAAGAGGTCAAAAGACAAGTCCAGGATTTGTTGGACAAAGGTTTGGTCAGGGAAAGTTTGAGTCTGTGTGTTGTTCCGACAGTAATCATTCCGAAGAAAGACAGAGGCTGGAGGATGTGTACTGACTCGAGGGAGATTAACAAGATAACCATCAAGTACAGATTTCCATTGCTAAGGATGGATGATTTGATGGATTGCTTGAGTGGAGCAAAGTATTTTTTGAAGATTGATTTAAAAAGTGGTTATCACCAGATTCACATGAGAGAAGGTGATAAATGGAAGACAACCTTCAAGACTAATGAAGCCTTGTATGAATGGCTTGTTATGCCATTTGGCTTAACGAACGTGTCGAGTACTTTCATGAGGTTGATGAATGAAGTCCTGAAGGATTTCATCGGAAAATTTGTTATCGTATATCTTGATGATATATTGATTTTCAACAAAATAGAAGCTGAGCATCTGAAACATTTGGCTACAATGATGCAGAGGTTACAACAGGAGAAGATGATGATAAACATGAAGAAATCCTCATTCATCAAGACAGAGCTCATTTATTTGGGGTTTGTTATTTCTGCCCGGATAAGTTGAGGATGGATCGAGGATAAGGTGGAAGTAATCAAAAGAATTGGCCATCAACAAAGAATATCTTTGAGTGAAGTTTTCATGGATTGGCTAGTTTCTACCGAGTTCATGGGGAATTTCGGTGGAATTAGTGCACCAATGATGGACAGTGAAGAAAGAGACCTAAATATTTTCCCTTTGGAGCCGAGAAGAAGTGAAAGAGTTTTAATTTGTTGAAAGAGAGGAAAATCGGAAAAACCAATTACATTTGTTGCACGATTTCCAAAAGACATTTCAAATGAAATGCACGATGCAAATAGATTTGCAATAGGAAGATCTTGAGCCAAGAAGGCAGTAGATAGCATACTTTGCTTGAAGCTAAGCGAATCAATCAAATACTCTACTTATGACGAGGAGTTCTATGCTATCATTCATGCATTGAAAATGGAGACATTACTTAATTCCTAAAGTTTGTCTTCTACGGTGATAATCATGCATTGCGGTTTGTGACTCAACATGAAAAGTTGAATAAAAGGCATGTAAAATGGGCTGAATATATGCAAAATTTCACTTTTGTGATTAAAGATATTTCCGGAATTGCTAACAAAGTTGTTGATACTTTGAAGCGGGGAAGTGTTTTTCTAATGCGAGGAGTTCAAGTCAAAGCGTTGGGTTTGATCTCAAGGACATATGCAGTCTAGATTTAAAGAGGCATATGGAAACAGCGAGAATCCAATTCTGAGAGATAGAAACTAATGGAAATGAGAATAAATGATCGGGAAGGATTACTTTTAAAAGGTAATCAACTTTGTATTCCAAAATGCTCCATGAGGGAGAATTTTTGAAGAGAAATGTTAGTTGTGGGCGATTATCTTCGATTCGAGAGGTCCTTGCTTTTAAACCATGTTGCCTTTTGGTATTTTAAAGTATGTACACTCTTCCATTGAAGTGCAAAGGAAATTACCTCCTCTGGGGTTGGGGGCTATCCCCTAGGCTGGGAGGCGAGGGTTAAATGGCTTAGAAGAAAAATTGCCTTGTAAGTATGTTAGCAATTTTATTGTAAATCTAGACCATTCATTATAAGGTCATGGTGCGGTAAATTATGTTAGGAGTTTTCCCTAGAAGGCAACCCTCTTTATGGGGGAAATGTATTTAGGCTATGGATGATGGTGAATGTTATATGATACGAGTGAGGAGACTATGAGAAAAGAAGTGCGGGTTTTGTTGTAGGTTGTATCCCTTCATTTCTTTGGATAATAATAAAGGAAGGACACAGAAATTTCTCCGGTGGACTTAGCCCACAGGTGAACCACGTAAATCGTGTCTCTCTTGTATTATTATTGTCTTACATTTTTTGTTGCATTTGTTTTATTTTATTACTCAGCGATCCTGTTTTTATAACAAGCATGGTATCGGTAAAGGTAACTTCATTAGGAAAAGAGGGTTCACAGTTCAGTGGGAGCAATGTCGGAAGGAGAGGTGAAGAAGTTTAGGGTTGAGAAATTTAACGGCCAAAACACCAGTTATGGAAGATACGCAGATGGAATACTATTTATATTAGAAGGATCTATTCCTACCATTGAGTGGATTAACAAAGTCATTGTAGCCATGAAGGCCGAAGAATGGGAGATTCTTGTGAGAAAGGCTCTGGAGCGATCTGGTGAACTGGCGGCATCGGTGGCTTTCAATATTTTGAAAAGAAAAATAAAGCGAAAGGGTTTGATGGATGCATTGGCCAAATTGTATGAAAAACCTGGTAAATGAGTATTTCTAATGAGGTGTTAATATGAATATGTCGAAGGTGGGTCTGTTGCAGATCCCCAAATGAATTTAATATGGTTACTAATCAACTAAGTTCTATAAAATTGGACTTTGATGATGAGGAGTTAAGGAGCTCTTCTAATCTTGTGTTCATTGCGAGAAAGATGGAATGGCTTAGTCATGGTTGTAACTCGTCTCTGTTCCAAATACTTTAAAATTTGATGATGTTGTTGGTGTTATCACTTATTGAGAATCACGATGGAAAAGCCGGTGAGACATGTCCGAATCGTTGAACATGGAGAAGCGAGGGAAGACAAGGATAGAGAAGGAGCTTTCGAGGAAACGCATAGAATTCTAGGAAGGGGTAGATCCAACTCGGAGACTTGGAAAAGATAGAGTGTTGGAATTGTGGGGAAGAAAGGACATCTGAAAAAAAAAATGCAGAGCTCCAAAGAAACAAAAGAGATGGACAACAGGAGGGAAATTAGGAAGAAAATGTAACGGTGATGTGTTACAATATGCTTTGATTCTTTCTATAGATAATATTTCTAAGTCTTGGGTAGTAGATTCGGGGAGCTTCATTTCATGCCACACCCCATAGGGAAACATTTTCTAGATTATGTTCAAGGTGATTTTTAGACGGAGGTTCATTTGGGTGATGATAAACCATACAGAATTGTTGGAATGGGAAAGGTAAAAATAAAGCAGCGAAATGGAAACCAATAGTTTGTTGAAAGAGAGAGGTAAGAAACATGTTTCAATTTAAGAAAAATATGATTTCAATAGGGTAGTTGGAAAATGAAGGTTGTATATCCATATTTATAGATAATAAATTGGAAGGTCATCAAAGTATCAATGGTGATAGAGAAAGGAGAGAGAGTAGGTACATTGTATCTATGTCTTGGTATCTGCCGACTCTTTTATATCTTTAGCTTCTATAGGGTGGATACAACACTATGGAATCATAGGCGGGACACATGAGTGAGAAGGGTATCAGATGCTTCTAAAAAGAATTTGTTGCAGGATCTTAAACAAATTGATTTGGACTTACAATGAGCATTGTGTTTATGGAAAACAAAAGTACCGTTTCTACGAGTTGTAAAAAGAAAAGAAGAATGGGTTAGAGCTTGTGCATACAGTGTATGGGGACCAGCTCAGGTGTCATATATTGGTGTCTCTCATTATTATGTTACATTTATTGATGATGCAACTAGAAAAACTTGGGTTTTGTGCATTCAACAAAAAATTTGATATTTTATTTTTAAGAAATGGAAAGCTTTAGTTGAGAATGAGGCGGGAAAAAAGTTGATGTCTCATCGAGATAATGGAGGTGAATCACGCAGCAAGGAGTTTGATGATTACTATTCATACCATGGGATTAGTAGAGAAAAGACAGTTCCAAGAACACCACAAAGAAAATGGTGTGTCAGAAAAAATGAAACGGAACCAATCATGGAGTGTGCAAGGGAGTATGAGATTGCATGTGGGTTTGCCCTTACGATTACAGGCGAGATGTTGTAGATATTGATGTTTACTTAATAAGAGATGACCTTCAAGCTCTTTGGATGGTAGAATTCGGAGGAGAATGGGCGGGAAAAAAGGTAAACTATTCTTTTTTGAAAACTTTTGGTTATTGAAGCATTTGTCCATATTGATAAAGAAATAGAACAAAGCTTGAGGCAAAATCAAGAAGTGTACCTTTGTGGATATGGTGTTAATGATTTTGGTTATCTCTTATGGGATTATGAAATAACAAAATCATTAGAATTAGAGATGTCATATTCAATGAGAAGGTCATGTACAAATATCGATTCTTGAGGGAAAGCTTGAAACAAAAACAAGAATACACAATGCTTGATATGATCACTAAAAAATAAATTTCCAAAGGAACAGGAAAATCAAAATGTACAACAACGGAGAAGCTTGAGGTACCTCAAATACACATAGGTGTTGTTAAGAAGATCTACCGGAGTTAAGTATATCCCCGAGCGATACTCTCCTTCATTATATTATTTATTGTTGGCCCGGTTCGGTGAACGAATGTTATGAAGAGCAATCTGGTAGACACCAAAAGAAGTGGGAACAAGACATGAAAGAGGATTCAGCAAATAACGAGACTTGGGACTTGGTTGAGTTACATGCTGGAAAAAGAGCATTCGAGAATAAATGAGTTTACAAGTTGAAGGAAGAAGATGGAGGAGAAAAGCTGGTACAAGGCTAGACTTGTTGTAAAGGGGAGTTTGCACACAAAGGGTATAGATTTTTGATGAAAATTTTCTCAGTTGTTAAAATGACTTCAATTAGGACTATTTTAAGTCTTGTGGCGATGGAATTTGCATCTTGAGCAGTTAGATGTAAAACAACATTTCTCCATGGGGAGTTTGGAGGAAGAGATTTATGAAAGCAGACCCGCAATTTATGAGGTCAAAGGAAGGAGAATTTGGTATCACGAGGTTAAAGAAGAGCTTGTATGGCCTAAAGCAAGCTCCAAAAAGGCGGTGGTATTTGAAGTTTGAAGCGGGTTTATGACAAAGCAGGGGCTATAGTAGATGTCATTCCGATCCTTGTGTTTATTTTAAAAGCTAGAAAATGGAAGCTGTATCTTGCTATTGTATGTGGATGGCATGTTTGTTAGGGGACTAATATGCGAGGATATAAATATACTCCAGAAGAAATTAGCCAATTCATTTGCGATGAAAGTTTAGGTCTTTGGAAGAAAATCCTTGGCATGAGAATAACAAGAGGCGGGAAAAAACATGGCCCGACATTGTCTCGGGGTGAGTACACGAGGAGAAAGGTGTTGGAGAGGTTTAGAATGCAAAATGAAAAACGAATTAGTACCTGCTACACCGGTGACCCTAAAATTAACTAAGGAAATGTGTCCCAAGACACATGAGGGAGATAGAATGCTATCAGGTCCCTTGTTATCATCAACGGTTGAAATCTTGATGTGGCACAATGGGTTTCACAAGACCGGATATTGCACATACAATGGGAGTTGTGGCAGTGCTTATAGTATCTGAGTAAAGAACATTGGGAAGCGGTAAAGTGGATTCTCAATTATTTGGGGAATTACTACTACACATGCATTATGTTTTGGAGGTTCATACACTTTTCTGAGGGGATATGTTGATTGAGATATGGCGAGTGATAAAGAGCGGCGGGAGAACATACGAGGGTATGTTTTACTATAGGTGGAACAACGGTAAGTTGGATTTTGGCTGCGAGTTGTTGCACTTTCAACAACAAAGAAGCTGAGAGTATGTTGTTGCTACAAAAGGCTAGTAAAGATATGGTTGGTTACAAAGGTTTATGGAGGAATTGGGAAAAGTAGGAGAAACGTTCCGGTTGTCTTTGTGATAGTCCAGTGCCATTCTAGTACAAGAACTCAGCCTTCCATTGAATACTAAGCATATACAGTTGAGGTACCACTTCATAGATCCGTCTTGGAAGATGGACAATTGGCTGGAAAAGATACACACTAACCCGAATCCTGCAGACATGTTAACGAGGGGAGTAACCAGGGAGAAACCGATTTCTGCTTTCAGTTTAGAGTTGGTCTTTAGAATGAAGATGAAAATGAGAAATTTTCGAGGTCCATGAAGGTTCGAGAGTCTAGCATATAGCAGTAGTGGAGTTGTTCTGATTAGTCTCAAGTGGGAGATTGTTGGTTGTGAACTGATTATCTTCTGATTGAGTCCTTGCTTTCGGCTTTGTTTATACCCCATGAAGTATTTACACCCAGTATATACACTCTTCCACATGGGGAGTGCATAGAGCGGAAGACTATCCCATTTGGGGAGTCTAGAGAACAGCAGAGGCCCAGAAGAAAAAAATTCACTTGTAAAGTATATTGTAATTTCATTGCATCACGGACAGTTCAATATAAGGTCGCATATCTAATGGTAGAAGATATGTTAGGGTTTTTTCCTAGAGACTAACCCTCTTTTATGAGGAAATGTATTGCGACTATATGGATGATGTGAATATTGTATTAGAGAGGAAGTGAGAAAAGAAGAGAAGTTACAACGGGTTTTGTTGTAGGTTGTATCCCTTCATTTCTTTGGATAATAATAAAGGAAGGACCTTACGAATTTATCGGTGGGCGTAGCCACCTTGGGTGAACCAGTAAATCTATGTCTCTCTTGTATTACGTGTCTTATGTGTTGTTTCTGCATTTGTTTTATTTTATTTCGCGGTCCATTTTTCTAACAAAAACCACAGTGGAGGATTAATAGGCCAGTCCCACGACAAGGCGTTAAGCAAAGTTGAATGTGAGAAAAAGAAGAGGAAGTTACAACGGGTTTTGTTGTAGGTTGTATCCCTTCATTTGCTGGATAATAATAAAGGAAGGACCTTGCAATTTATCTGGTGGACGTAGCCCACACTGGGTGAACCACGTAAATCTATGTCTCTCTTGTATTGCCTGTCTTATGTGTTCTGTTTCTGCATTTGTTTTTATTTTATTTCTCTGCGGTCCTGTTTTTCTAACAAGAAACACAGTGGAGGATTGACCGGAAACTTCGGTCACGACAAGACGTTCGCAAAGTTGAATGAGTCATATTTTTGGCCAGGAATGTGAGCAGACGTCAAAAGATTTGTGGATAGATGTAGAATTTGTCAGCATTCAAAAGGAAAGAGGCAGAATGCAGGATTTTATCAACCATTGCCCATACCTGAGAGGCCGTGGGATGCAGTCAGCATGGACTTTATATTGGGTTTTCCAAGAACACAAAGAGGGTTTGAATCAATATTTGTGGTGGTGGATAGATTCTCCAGAATGGAACATTTCATTCCATGTTAGAAAACCAGTGACGCAACTCACATTACGAATCTGTTTTTCAAAGAAGTCATTCGACTTCACAGCTTACCAAGAAGCATAGTTTCGGATCGAGACACTAAGTTCGTAGGACAATTTTGGAGAACCTTATGGAAGAAGATGGGAACTAACTTGTCATTTAGTTCAGCTTATCATCCTTAGATGGATGGACAAAAAAAATCGGTGAATAGGAGTCTGGGAGACTTACTGAGAAGCTTGGTGACAGAACACCATAGCCAATGGGACAACATATTACCACAGGCAGAGTTTTCTTATAATGACTCAGTTAAAAAAAGCACGGGGTAGAGTCCATTTCATATTGTCTATGGCATGCAGCCAAGAGGAATTTATGAGCTGAGGGATTCATAATAGATTTCGACTAGGAGCGCTAGTGCATAAGATTTCGCAAAAGAGATGAAGGAACTTCACAGCCAGGTTAAGGAACAATTGTAGAGTTTGAGCTAGGAATATAAGTGGAGAGCAGATCAACATAGAAGACAGCTTCAATTTTAAGTTGGCGATTTGATCCTCGCACATTTGAGAAAGGAAAGGTTCCCGAGAGAAACATATAATAAACTGAAAATGAAGAAAATCGAACCATGCAAGGTCTTAAATAAATTTGGGGCGAATGCTTACGAGATTGAATTACCCAATGGGATCGGAATTTCTCTGATATTCAATATCTCAGATTTGTACCCATATAAAGATGAGGAAGCAGGGACAGGAAATGAACAGCCAGAGATTCAGTGGAAAAAACAAATGCTAGTTGCAGAAAAGCTGCAGATGGAGCGCATACTAGACAAAAGGGTCAGCAAGAAGACTAGGCGAAAGAAATACTTTGAGTATTTGGTCAAATGGACGGGCCATCCAGTTGAAGATTCCAGCTAGGAGAACGAAGCAGAGATCTAGAGGCATGGACAGGCCATGCGCGAGATCATGGACATGAGCCCATGAAAAATTTCAAGCGAGGGAGTATGATGCAGGAGCATCTCAAGCGAGCCAACACGGAGATAAAAGATAGCTGGAAAAGCACCCAACGCAAATTTTGAAAATGTCTTGAAACATTAATGAAGTCATCAAGTGGAGGGACACTTGTATAATATAAATGGACCTTGAGTGATCCTCTCTCGTCCTTAGTAGGTAGAAGGCATTTATAATAGTTAATGCAAGTAGATAGAATTTAATGCATAGATTAGATAGTTTAGAATGAAAGAGGGAAACAGGATATAGACACCCTCATTGTGTATTGTAAGGATTATTATGTCAACTGAGAGCATAGAGAATAGAAGAGAAGACGTAGAGAGTTGTGTAGAAGAATTTAGTGTACATAAGTTTTGGATTAATACAAAAAGGGCTTGATTCAAACTCATAGTGTTCAAATATTCTCTATTTGAATTGTCCGCAAGGAGTGCGTTGACAAAGGGTTCAGAGGTTTGTCTCTGAAAGCTCAAATAATATACCAATTGTCCTCATTTTCACAGAATTACGAGTTGAGAACAGGAGCCGTGCAAGGCATGCACAGGTCGTGTAGAGTTTCAGGTTTTGTAACCTGAATGAATTGTTGAGGGACTACTATTGTAGGGAGTGTACAAAGTCAAAGGACTTCAATTCTTTAATTAATTGAAGAATTTTCCACAAGGAGTGCGTGCAGGAGTCTTCTTTAAGACTTGGAGTTGAAAAAAATCTCAGGGAGGATAAATCCTTCAAAATTGTCGAAGAGAAGCACAGGAAGTTTGTGCATTGGAGCATTGAGAAGGCGTCTCAAGTTTGTGTCGTAGGTGGTTAAGTACCGTTGAAAAAAAAACACTTTGGTAAAAAGTTGCAGAAGTCCTTGAGAAGGAAGAGAACGGACGATTGGAATTCTCCGTGGAGAATTCGCGAAGTCCCGCGAGCCGTCAGATCTCACAGAGGAGTAGAGGAATTATGGAGCGTGTTTTCAAAGGTTCAAGCTCAGGAGAGGCAGAGTCATAGATTCAAGCCAACAGGAGTCATTGGATTTGGTCATGGATTTTAATTTTGGGGTTTCGTGAGTGCAAGTCCCGAAGTCTTTGCATCAGGATTCGTGAAGTGCGAAGTCCCGAAAAGGTGGAAAGTCTAGTTGTGGGACCAGCGTCAGGAATCGTGTCGAGGGTTGACATTTCGGGATTTCGAGAAATAGAAAGTTGAGATTTAGGAGGTCGTGGAGTAGAGTTTCATGACATTGCAACTCGCGAACTCACGAAAGCCGAATAGCCGAAATTGACATCGGGATTTGGGAATTTGGGGTTTGCATCGACAAGAGATTTTGGTATCGAGAGTCTCAAACTTCCAATATGCGAAAAACGTGTTGACTGTTGGATCAAGTGGGGAATCACAGCTGTTGATTTCTTTTGGTGACTGAACATCGGAGTTCGGTAATTCGGGTTTCGAGGGTTTGAGGAATAAGACACTTGATTACAGGATTCGCGAAATCACAAAATCAGATCTCCCGAAGTATAAAGGGGGAGAATTCCTCAAGGTTATTTGTGGGTGAAGATTTCCTGAAAGGGAAATAGAAGAGCCAATTGTTGAGAGCTATTCAGGCCAGTGGAAGAGGAAAGCTCTTGTGTGCATGGACTTCTGACCTGCGGGTTGGGAGGGCTGCGTCACCTTGTCATTCCTTTACTTTCCATTCCATGCCATGCCTTGAATTTCCATGGCATGTCATACCATGCCTTGCATTTTCTTACCTTTACATTCCATTCCATGTCATTCCATGCCTTCCCATGCCATGCCTTCCCTTCCCTTGCTATGTTATTCCTTTCCTTTCAATGTCATGCCTTTCATTTCTTTGCATTGCATTTCCTTTCCTGTCTTGGCCTTTCCTTTCCTTCCCTTTCCATGACACAACTTGCCTTGTTATGTCACGCCTTTACTTTCCTTTCCATGCCATGCCTTACCTTGCCATGTCACTCCTTACATTTCCTTTCATTAAATTTCCTTACCTTTCCTTTCATTGCCTTTCCATGACATGCCTTTCCTTTCCATTCCATGACATACCTTGACTTTCCTTTCCATGCCATATCATGCCTTGCATTTTCTTGTGTTTCATTTTCTTTCCTTACATTACCTTGCCTTGCCTTTCGATGCCTTACCTTTCAATATCCTCTTAGGTTAAACACAAAATTTCAACTAATTTAACAATCAAACTTATTCAAATTTATAACTCTTTGAATGCTTACTTAATGCCCTTCAATAAAATAATAACTTTATTTAGGTATCCTTGTTGAGTTTACACCTATAATTATTGATTCCTTTCAGATGATTAAAATTCATACGAAACCAAAATGATGATTAGCATCAAAGTTTTTGAATAGGTAAACAATGGATTGAGATAGAATACAATACAATATATGATATCTTTACAAAACATTCAAATGATTTCAGTAACCATTGATATTCGTATACACATTTACACATGAATAACACACAAATCATTTAATAACATAGATAATATAAAAATCTTTTAATAACAAAAAAATTATGAATTTAATGTAATTACCATCTTTCAAATGAGTAGTGTATCATGTACACCTTTTAGAATATCAAGTCTAACCACAATTCATCTAAAAAATACTTTCATTATGATATTCATAAACTAATTGTTTGTAAAAATATGGTTCTTTTCATTTTCATAGAGAATTTATTTTTCTTCGAGCCACCCACAAGAAATTTGTCTCCATAATCATAAACAACATTAAATTATTTCGAAACTCAATTAACTTCTAATCAATTTGTTTTCAAGTTAATTTAATAAGAAAATAGTGACATTCATGTATCATACCTTTTTGTTTCTTAAGAAAATAATACTTGTACTAAATGGACAGGTTTAATGCCTAAAAAATACAATCAAAGGATTCATTAAAAATGTAATTATACAAATTGGTATCCCATCTATCTTAGACCAAAATAGTTGCATGATAATTTTAATGTCATTACATAAGCTCTCTTTATTCATATATCTTATGTATCTTGATAGTTGTGAAACATGTATTATCATAATTAATAGGATTTACATAGAGAGGGATGCCACTAAATAGATTTATGTTCCATCCTTATGGTGTAGTCTCAATATATTATTGATCCATAATTTCTTTTGGATTGCATTAAAAAAAACATAACTTCAAGGCTTTATTTAAAATCAAAGAAATAAAAATTAATCTTTCAACTTAATAGCTTTTATAACAAGATATAGAATTTAGACCTATACCTATACCTAGACCTTTCCCTTCAATTCCATGTCTTGCCTTACCTTACATTTCCTTGACTTGTATTTCCATACCTAGACCTATACCTATACCTAGACATTTCCTTTCCATCCCTTGCCTTGTCATGCCTTGTCTTTCCATGCACTAGGTAATGGTCTATTTCATGGTCTAGGTCATTGTAATGGTGTAGGTCTAGGTATTGGTCTAGTTCTAGGTCTAGTTCATGGTTGAGGTCTAGGTATAGGTCTATGCCATGGTCATGATTTAGGTCTAGGTCTATTGAAAACATGTTCTTGAATGGCTTGAGGAGGTGAGTTGAAACTCACTATAAAACTATAATTGAGCCTCTGATGAATGAAAATTTAGTCTCATTGGATTTGGAGTACCAATTGTCATCTAGTGGGGCCCCTCGAATTCCATTTCATTGTCGAGAAAATTGTTTGTTGGAGGATCTTCGGAACTAGGGTTTTTTTTAGTGAGGCACAATGCAATTTCTAAACAAGAGGTCGATTTTAAAAAACACTATGTCAAGAAATTGTGGGTAGTGTGGTCACATGGGAATTAGACAAATAGAAATGCAGGAGCTTACATAATTCTATTATGCTACTTGGTTTGGATTTTATGCCCCTTGAAAAAATTTCTAACATGTCCTTGAATGACTCGAGGAGGTGAGTTGCAACTTATGATAACAATATAACAAGGCCTTAGATGGACAAATCATTTATAGCCTTGGATATCGGGCACTAGGTTTTAGCTACTGGGGCCCCTCCGTTATCATTCCATTGCTAAAAAAAACATTTGTTGAAAGATCTCCGTAACTAGGGTTTTGCATAGTGAGGCCGAGTGAAATTTATGAACAAGAGGTTGATTTTCAAGAACATTGTATTGATCGATTATGGGTAGCGTAGTTAGGTGTTCCTTGGTCAAACAAACATGCAGGAGATTACAAAAATCAATTATGATGCTCATTTTGGATTTTATGCCCCCAGAAAAAATTGCCAAAATGTCTCTAAATGGATTGAGGAGGAAAGTTGAAACTCATGATAAAAAACTAATTGGGACTCACATGGATGAACCATCAATTGCATTGGATTCAGGGAACTAGGTTTCATCTAGTGGCCCCCCTCTATTGTCATTGCATTTCCTAGAAAATTATTTGTTGGAGGATATTTGAAAATAGAGTTTTCTCCAGTTCTTATAACATATGTTTGACAATTTAACACCTTGTAAGGCTAGACATGGAATGGATAGGATAGGGAAGACAAGTCAAGGCATGAAAAGACAAGGAAATGCAAGACAATGCAATATAACACAAGGAAATGCAAGGCATGCCAAGGAAATGAAAGGCATGACGTATTAGAGTAAGGCATGGCGTGGCAAGGAAAGGCATGGAAAGGGAAGGAAAGAAAATGTAAGGAAATGAAATGCAACGCAAGGCAATGCAAGACATGACATGGGATAGAATGGAAAGGAAATGAATGACATGGAAAGGAAAGGCAAGGAAAGGCATGGAATGGCATGTCAAGGAAAGGTAAGGAATGCCATGGAATAGCATGGGAAGGCAAGGCAAAGAAATAAAAGGAATGAAACACAAGGCAATGAAAGGCATTCTATGGGATGGAAAGGCATGGAATGCAAGAAAAGTTAAGCCATGGGGTGAAAAGAAAAGGCATGGAATAGCAAGGAAAGGAAAGGCATGTGATGACATGGCAGGACAAGACAAGGAAAGGAAAGGCATGGAATGACATGGTATGGAAAGACAAGGAAAGGGAAGGAAAGTAAATGCAAGGTAATAACAACCCACCAAGTTAGTTTCCCACATATGAAAAGTTATAAGTAAACTCTACTACAACTCCAAGATTGAGCTACTTACAATTTCATTATACGAGCCCAATTCCCCTATTAAGAGAGATATGTAATGCTCTATTGATGCACCCATCCACTAGCACCTAAAATACAATGTTAATTCCTCCTTATGCCCATGTTACCAATGATTGTACTATGGTTCTTATTCCCTTAAGCACTTAAAACTTAACATTAGCTTCCATCTCTCTCATTCATTTGACCATTTGATATAATTTTCGCTAAGCTCCACAAATATACTTGATCAATATGGATCATCGATCTATACTCTTTAATGGATGACTGCGACATAAAATCGTCCCAGGACATCGAGAATTCATGCCCTTCTCAACAACCCAAATCTCCCAAAGGTCGCGGTCCACAATGACCTAGACCATTGATCACGCTGGTGATCAATGGTCATGATCTCTTCCTCTGTAATATCATTCAACGATGGATCAACATCGATATGGATCATAGAACCATTATGGAACATTGATTATACTTCAACTCATGACGTGGCCATAATGGATATCTAATGAGTACAAAACCTTGCTTCCATGTGTCATCCCCAGAGTGGGGCTCTGACATTATCCTAACGTATCTCGGTCTTGATGAGGATCGTCGATCTATGGACTCCAGATCTAATCTTCACCATCAAAGTTTTTCCACAAAAATCATGTATCGTGGTACCTAGTGTCCACATGTCACTTACTAAATTGAATTCCTTACACCATCATGACATTTATCATCATTGAAACATCAAAACTTTTCAGACTTCTCATCAAAAAAAAACTCCCACGATCTGAGATGTGTGATGATATGGACTGTTGATCCTGCTAGTGATAAATGGTCATGATTACACCATCTATAAGTCTAATCTATGGGGTTTGGACTGTTGATCTGGTAACTTTATCCCAGATCTAATATGAGTCATTGATATCCTTTAGACGTGGACTTGTCACCTTTCCTTTAACTTCCTTGAACCTCCTAACTCCCAATAAATTGTGTTTCGTCGATTTGACTCTATATTTGAGGGTAATATCTATTCCCACCACCATACTGTCAGGACTTTTTCATCCTCAAACAAATTAAAACCTCTTATGCATCCGATCCACTATAACGAGAACTGTTGATTTGAATCTAGATCGAATGATCACAATTCTTCAGTTATGGAAAGTGAGGAATTTACTATGATATTGATGCAATGGTCAGGACTTAACTTTACCTTCATCCAATGGATGCTATTCCTCGATACTTAAAAATAATCATTTGACCTATGGTTCACCTTACATGCATTACAATATTCGACCTCTATTCTCCCACGACTCCAACTAACTCAACTCTGGATTCAAATTATCCTTTATTTCCTCAAATACATCGATCTCTTCTATGATTGATGATTGCATTTGATCTGAACTTTCAAAACATAGGATAATGAATGAAGTATCCTCTATGGATTCAATATCTCACACTTCAAAAGCTTCCACATAAACACATAAATATCTTATTAATGAATCTCTACATAATTACACAAGGATTTCTCCCTTTCTTGGTCTGATTTACATTTAATTGGCCATTGTTTAGTCTTTTGGCCACAATTTCCCTTCTACTCACACTCTATCTCTCCCTCACTCTGTCTCTACACACACTCCTCCTGATTTCCCATAGGTTTACAATTTTAAGCATGGAAGGTCAACTTCAAGCGCATCAACAAATTCCTAAGATTGTGCAACTGACAACCATAATAGCACTATAACACATTACAATTGATAAGTTTCAAATGGAATAAAATCCTCCATACTTAGGATAATCTACCTAAACTCAACTAATTTCTTAATGAAGATTTTACACTTCTAATAGGGAAAATAAACCCCTAAACTTCTAGAATCCAACTAAAATATGAAAAATTATGCTAATTTGAAGTTTAGGGAACCCAATCCCTTAGTAAATGTAAATACCTCTAGGTCAAATTAACAAGGTTGATTTTGGAGGAAAATATGCTATTGCACCAGACTCCCACAATTGAAATTTTTTGGGATCTCCTAATCATGTGTCTTCATTTGTTGAAGTCTTCTTCGGTCCCAAATATTATGTTGTTGTTTTCCACTTGCCTTGTTTCCTTGGTGTTGTATTGTTGTTTTCTACAACCTTCCTGGATCCCAAACTTTACTCTATTATTGTGCAAACTCCCTGTGGATGCAATCTCTCTCATCCAACTAAAATTTATGCTTGATTAACTTCTTCATCTCTCAGTATCTCCATTTGGACCTCTTCATCATCAGTTTCCACATTTCAACAATTTCAACATCCATATTTCTCCTCTGTTGTATTTGTCCTTCATATGGACTCCACATGTATATTTTCACTTCCTTTACAACCTGGTGGTCATGCCTTGCAAGTTCATGCACCTTGATGACCTCCAAGACAAATATTTCTTCTTCTAGTTCTAATTTTTCATGTTGAGAATGATTTTTCTGATTTAGTATCTCCTTTTCCAAGAATTCCAAATCCTCATACAAATCAATAAAATTAACTTGAATTGAATTTGTAAACTCTGTGCAATATTCATCACCTACGTCCTCTGCTAGCCATTCTTCTAAGAGATTTGTTTCCTCTTCTTCTTCCATATGACTATCACCCATCATTCCATTCATTAGAATCTTCTTGGTCATGCCTTCATCAATTTTCTCTTCATCTTTTTCCTTATTTTGGTTGTCTTCATAACCTACATACACACACGAATGATTGGTGTCCAACCCATGAGACTCTTGAGTCTCATCTAGCATCATCTCTTCATTCTTGTATAAGAATTTCATCAGAATTCAACCATCAACATCCACTCCTTCAAAAATGTCATTCACAAGTTGTGTTTTACTCTGGCTCCTTTCCTGATATGACATTGTCTCATCTTCCTTCATAAAAAAAATATGATTCTATGTTTCCTTTATTATTTTATACAGCATGTCTCCACCATCATAAAGCTTTATGATAGTTCCATATGATTGTCCATCTTCCTCCTATGTACAACCTATAAACATAAACAATTTAATAGTTTTAAAAATGTAAGACTCCATGGTCTCATTTGATTCTACTAGCATCATCCTCACATGTTGCTATGAACTTTCCACATAGTCCATGAGACTCTCAACAAGTCTCCCTTCAACATATCCATCCTCATCCTCTCCAAGGAATTATCCTTGCTATGTTTCACAATAATGAACAAACCTTTGACTAAATTCATCTCCTTTAAGTTCCTCTTTTTTCGTCCAAGCACTCAACCTGTGCTTCAATCATTTCCTCAAATTCCTCACATATATCTAATCAATAGGCCACTTGAAATTTTTATTTACATTCCATCCTTGTATTTGGTATTCTTCATATTTATATAGAAATTATTCCACATAATTGAGTTGTTCCTTTAACCCAACCAATTCTTTATTGAATTCTTCATCATCCATCCTCCTTATGCCAATTTCTCTTGAAATCTCTTTGCTATGGTTGTGGATTTTTCCTGAACCCTTTTCATGACCATAAATATTCATCTTCATCTATTCCCTTTGTGAGATTCTCCTTTCCCACTAGGAGCTGCATGAATTCTCCTCTGTAGAAAGTATCTACACCTTTCCACTCAATACCTCAGCAGGCTTCATGAGCTTGAACTCTTGGCATCCTTTTGGTTCTCTCCTCTGGAACCTTCTGAGTAGTCCTCTTCTCTTCTTTGTATTTTCACCTAATCACTTTCTTGTTGTTCTCTTCACTTTCAATATTTATCCTAGAAGTATTTACAACACTCCTTGTTGCAAGGTTCCTCTACAAGCTTCTCTTCTTTTTAAAGAGCCTTATCTTCTCTTCATCCTCTATCACAAATTCTCTTTTTCCGTGGTTTCTACCATTTTATTTATTTCACCAATGCTAATTGTAAACATAAATACACCTTTACCATAGTTAATCATAAAAAATCAACTCAATATATGAAACATATATTATGAGATCTTGTCTTCTCAACATCTCTTCTCCTTCTCCTTTTCTATCTATCGTAGAAAACAAAGAGTTAATCCCCGCTCTGATACCACTTTGATGCAAACAACCACTCCAGGCACGTCCTTTACCACCAGGACCTTCTCTTCCCTAGGCCCAAAGAACTTCAAGGTTCTTCTGATCCCTTATCGGGACCTCTCGATACCCACATAACTCTCTCAACGATATCCCCTTTGCCTTTTCGGGAAATCGGGTTTCGCATTATCGTGAAACTCGTGGGCACGATCCTTATGCTACATAAAACCTCGAAACCTGATGGATCTAAAATGTTGATACCTCTTCGCCCTGTCGGGGATTTCCCTATTGGGAAATCGGCATATGCGATGTCGTAGTTCTCGGCCACCACAGATCCCCGACTCTCGAAATCGCGATGGAGCCTTCCTCCTCTTCGAAGATCCTCCCATATATCCCTTCTTCATACGACCTGCCGATCCACAGGACCACGTTCTTCTCCCTTGTCAGGATTTCAAAATTCGCGAATTCGAGCAGCGCAGAACTCACGCCTTCAGAATCTCCGATCCCCAAACTCTGATTCTCCGGGATCGTTCGCCACGTGTCCCTACTGTTTGGATGGTTCTGATCCAATCGAGAAATCGCAGATCATGATTTCAACATGCACAAGACTCTTGTCTCCGGAATTCCCGATGAGTTAAATACCGAGTCCTTCCCTTGGTCGCTAGGCTTAAATCCTGCGCAACTTCCCCGAGATCTGACGGCTAACGGGAAAACAACCCCTGATCCAACGGTTCACAATACTCTGGGCTCAAATCCCTGGTGTGGTTGTAACTTCTTCGCAACTTCAGACGGATCTAACGGCTGATAGGATTTCCCCAAGTTGTTCCTCAAGATCTCAACCGTCACTTCACCCTTCTTGATGATTTCTTGAGAATGGCTAAGTATCCCTTCTCAGAACTTTCTCTCCAATGCCTGCGCTTGTAACTCTTTCTTGAACCTTCTACGGCACAAACCTCCCATGCTCTCCATTAAAAATATCATGAAGGTGCTATACCTCCTGATATCTTCCACTCTGATTCTTTCAGAGGAAATTGCACACAATCCTTGCGCTCAACATTCAACAACTCCCCGAGTGTTGAATCCTTCTGACTCTGCGCACTTCCTGCAGCAGTTGTCTTCAATTTCCTTGCTCAGAATCACAACTGAGGCTTCTGCTTCAGCTTGCGCACTTCTTTCACGACTTCAACAACCCACTTCCACTTCTGGGTGAATGAGAACAAAAGTTAAACTACCGAGCCTTCATCGACGCACTCCATGCGGATGAATTCAACTACCCACCTTGCAGGAATCTCCTGGCTCAGATAGAGAAAAAATTGAAACTCATTATCTCTCCCTTTCAGACTTCAGTTGAAACATGAAATCACATGCACAACATATACAAAGCAAATACACAACAAGAAGCAAACATTCATGAGCAGATAAACAATATATAGAGAATAGACACATAACCATGTATTTGAATCAAAGCTTTCTTCTATTAATTCAATATTTGTACATGGATGTTCTCTACACAGTTCTCTTCTTGCTCCTCTATTCCTAAATGCTGCTAATGTTACAATGATACAATGAGGGTGTCTATATTCGTTTTCGCTCCCAGACTCTAAAAATGTATAATATGGAAATTAAAATCCTATCTACCTGCATTAAATCTATTAAATGCCTCCTATCTATTTGAGACAAGAGCGTATGGCTCGAGGTCTGATACAACATACAAAATGCGCTCCTTCATAAAGGATCATTTAAAACTTGCGCTACAATCCCAAAGCACTTTTCAAAATTTTGGGTTTTTGTTTATCCAGCTGATCTCCGCTTGATGTGCTGGCTCGCTTGCTGATTTCGTGATGCTCCTGCATCATACTCCTCGGCTTGAAAACTTTCATGGGGTCCTGTCCATGAGCTTATGCATGGTATTGTCATTCTTTTGAATCTCTGCTTCAATCTCCCAGCTGGCATCCTCCACTGGGTGATTCTTCCATTTGACCAGATACTGAAAATACTTCTTCTGCCTGGTCTTTTTGCTCATCCTCTTATCAAGTATACACTCCATCAATGGATTTTCTTGAATCGACATCTTCTTCTGCCACTGGATTTCTGGTTGTCCTTCACTTCCAGCTCCTGCTTCCTCAGCCTCAATGGATATAAGTCTGAAATATTGAATGTCGGAGATATTCCGATCTCATCTGGCAATTCAGTTTCATAAGCGTTTTCTCCCAACTTCTTCAGGACTCTGCATGGCCCAATTTTCTTCATTTTGAGCTTGTTGTATGTTCCCCTTGGGAACCTTTCCTTTCTCAGGTGTGCCAGAACTAGATCGCCAACCTCAAATTGAAGTTGTCACCGATGATGATCCGCTCTGCGCTTGTACTCTTGGTTCGATTCTGTCAGTCGCTGCTTCACCCTGTTGTGAAGTTCCCTCATCACTTCAGCGAATTCTTCAACGCTTGCGCTCTAAGTCATTATTTTTTCTGAATCCCTCAGCTCTGAAACACCTTTCGGTTGTCTACCGTATACTATCTCAAACAGACTTTTCCCTGTTCTTCGATTCACCAAATCATTGTAGGCGAATTCTGCCTATGGCAACACGTTGTCCAAGCTACTGTGGTGCTCTGTCACTAAGCTTCTGAGCAAATCTCCCAGACTTCTATTTACCACCTCTGTTTTCCCATCTGTTCGAGGATGATAGGCAGAACTAAACATCAAGTTAGTTCCCATCTTCTTCCACAGTGTCCTCCAGAAATGTCCAATGAATTTTGTATCCCTGTCCGATACTATGCTTCTGGGTAACCCATGGAGTCTAACAATCTCCTTGAAGAACAAATTTGCGATATGAGTCGCATCGTTGGTCTTCTAGCATGGTATAAAATGTGCCATTTTGGAAAACCTGTCAACCACCACAAAGATTGAATCATGTCCTCTTTGCGTCCTTGGTAATCCTAATACAAAATCCATGTTGATTTCATCCCATGTCCACTCGGGTATGGGTAATGATTGATAGAATCCCGCATTCTTCTTTGTACCCTTCGAATGCTAGAAAATTATGCACCTGTCAACAAACTTCTTGACATCTTCTCGCATCTTCGGCCAGAAGTATGCTTCGCTCATCTTTGCAAATGTCTTATCGTGACCAAAATGTCCTGCCAATCCACCACTGTGCTTTTCTTTTAGCAAATTCTCCCTCATGGAGAAATTTGGAATGCATAACTGATTGAATCTAAACAAAAGTCCATTTTGGATCATGTAATCCATCCACGGGCTTCTGTCTCTGAGAACTGGATTCTCATCTGCCTCGTATGCCTCTGCAAAATCAGCATCACCTGCATACATGTCCTTAAGGTTTTCAAAACCCAATGTTTTGACTCGAAACTCCTGCAGAAGCAAACATTTCCTGCTCAAAGAATCAGCCACTTTGTTAGCAGTCCCTGAAATGTGTTTAATTGCAAATGTAAAATTCTGCATATACTCTACCCATTTTGCATGTTTCTAATTCAACTTCTCCTGTTGAGTCACAAACTGTAATGCATGGTTATCACTATAAAAAACAAATTCTTTCGAGATCAAGTAATGCCTCCACTTCTTCAACGCTTGTATGATAGCATAAAATTCTTTATCATACGTTGAGTACTTCACTTTGGCCTCATCCAGCTTCTCGCTGAAATATGCAATTGGTCTGTCCTCCTAGCTCAAGACTGCTCCTATGGCAAAGCCACTTGCATCACATTTCACCTGGAAAACTTTTGAAAAATATGGCAACACCAAAACTGGTTGTTCCGTTATCTTTCGCATCAACAGATTGAAGCTCCTTTCTGCCTCTTCAGTCCAATGAAAATATTTATGTCTTTTCTTGACTGTTTCCATCATCGCTACACTAATTCCACTAAAATTCCTGATGAATTTTCGGTAGAAACTAGCCAAACCATGGAAAATCCTCACCTCAAAAACATTTCTGGGTGATGGCCAATTTTTAATTACCTCCACTTTACTTGGATCCATATTTAACTCATTTTCCGATATGACAAATCCCATGTAAATGAGTTCGCTCTTCATAAATGAAGATCTCCTCATGTTGACCAACAAATTTTCTTGCTGTAGCTTCCTCATTACTGCAGCTAAATGCTTCAGATGCTCTTCTTTCATTTTGATGAAAATCAATATGTCATCTAGATAAACAATGACAAACTTACCAATGAATTCCTTCAACACTTCATTCATCAGCCTCATGAATGTACTCGGTGCATTCGTCAAACCAAATGGCATGACTAGCCATTCATACAATCCTTCATTGGTTTTGAAGGCTGTCTTCCATTCATCACCTTCCCTCATGCGAATCTGATGGTATCCACTTTTCAAATCAACCTTTGAAAAAAATTTGGATCCGCTCAGACAGTCCATCAAGTCATCCATCCGCGGCAATGGAAACCTGTACCTGATGGTTATCTTGTTAATGGCTCTGGAATCTATACACATTCTCCAACCTCCATATTTCTTTGGACTCAGTACTGTTGGGATGACACATGGACTCAAACTCTCTCTGATCAGTCCTTTATCCAGTAGTTCCTGTACCTTCCTTTTGACCTCCTCATTCTCTTGCGGCGTAAACCTGTACGCGGCCTTATTCGACAAACTGGCTCCTGGTATGAGGTCTATATGATGACTCACGCTCCTCACTCGTGGCAACGAATGAGGTAATTCGTCCACCACTATATCAACGAACTCATCCAATAGTTCCTGAATTTCTATCGGTAGATCATCCACTCTTGTGATGGTCAAAACAACTCTCGTTTTTCTGAACACAAAGAATTGTGGATCTTCCTTCTTCTTTACTTCTTCCATAAGTTCCTTCCCACTCATGAGAAGTATCTTGTTGTTTACTTCCGGTTTCACCTCCTGGTCTTTTATCGGAAGTAACATGTGTGTTCTCCCATTCTTCTCTAAGGTGTACGTATTCATCTTTCCATCATGAATTACGTTTCTTTCATATTGCCATGGTCTGCCTAACAATAAATGACATACATCCATACGAATAACATCACAGAGAATTTTATCATTATATCCTCCTATATTGATGTCCACTAAGCATTGTTTAGTGACACTCACCTGATGTCCCTTCTGTAACCATGATACTTTATATGGACTCAGGTGATCTGTTGTCTCCAACTCCAGTTTCTCCACCATCTCGGTTGAAACGAGATTGTCGGTGCTCCCGCTGTCCACGATGACCTTGCACTTCCTATCCTTGGTCTTGCATGCGGTTCTGAACAATCTGCTTCTTTGAGCTGTGTCCTCCACCTCCTTCTCGGGTGTCAAGAGAACCTTACACATCATCAATGAACTTCCATCTTCTGCGTCTTCTGTTTCAGCATTTCGCCTCTGTGCCTCGGCGATGTGAGCTTCTCCTCTATCTATCTTCCTATCTGGACAATCAACTGCCTTGTGTCCATTCTTCCCACATGTGTAGCATGTGATGACTCCACCTCGACCTATTCCTCTACCTTTGGTATGAGGAAATGTGTTAACATCAACGTATCCTCCACTTTGTTCCGCCTGCTGCATTCGTTGTTCAACGTGCTAGCCTCGCTGAGAACTTCCACCTCTTTCCGTTCTCGTCTGAGGTTTATTCCAGTCATCCTTAGATTTCTGGAACCTATCTTGGGCGACCGACTTACCTTTCGGCTGCCTCCTACCTCGGCCTCGCTGTGCTGGCTTACGGCCCAACTTCTCCTCGGCTTTCAACTCCATCTGATACACATCCTCCACCGTTCTGATGGTTTTCATACTCATCTCATCCTGGATATCGTATCTTAAGCCATTCATATACCTAGCAACTTTTTCATCATCACTCTCCCGATGACCTGCTGTGATATTGAGCTTGTAGAACTCTTCGGTATACTCCTTTACCGTCATCAACTTATGTCTCAAGTTCTGCATTCTCCTGAATAGTGTGATATGATAATCCCTTGGGATGAACTTTTCCTTCATCTTTGAAATCATTCGATCCCAGCTTTTGATCTTTTTCTTGCCTTTGGAACGTTGATATGCTTGAAGCTCGTCCCACCATAATGCTGCATGTCCCTTCAATTTCGTGACAACATGCCTAACCTTTTTATCCTCTTCGATATCCTCATAATCGAAGTAGGTGTCAAGAGCTCTAATCCAATCTAGAAACTCTTCTGCATCCAGGCTTCCTTCATAAGTCGGAATGTCCATTTTTGTCTTAGAACTCATCCGAGCGATAGCCTTAATTAACTGCTCATTGGCTGCATCTTCAGCTGCAACTTCTCCTTGTTGTTCGGCTTCCACTTTGCCTTCGGAGTCACTTAGATCTCCAACATTTGTTGTGCATCTCTGCGCTTCTTCCATGTCTTCCAATCTCGCTTTGAGATCGCGTATCTGCCTTTCCATCTCTAGATTCCCTGCCGGCCTACCTCTTCTTCGCAGATCCCTGTCTTCTGGATCAGGTGATTTCCTTTCTCTTCGGGGCGGCATGGTGAATTCTTCTTTTCTATCTGTCGCAGAAAACAAAGAGTTAATCCCCGCTCTGATACCACTTTGATGCAAACGAACACTCCAGGCACGTCCTCTACCACCAGGACCTTCTCTTCCCTAGGCCTGAAGAACTTCAAGGTTCTTCCGATCCCTTATCGGGACCTCTCGATACCCACATAACTCTCTCAACGATATCCCCTTTGCCTTTTCGGGAAATTGGGTTTCGCGTTATTGCGAAACTCGTGGGCACGATCCTCGTGCTACACAAAACCCCGAAACCCGATGGGTCTCAAATGTCGATACCTCTTCTCCCTGTCAGGGATTTCCCTATCAGGAAATCGACATATGCGATGTCGTAGTTCTCGGCCACCACGGATCCCTGACTCCTGAAATCACGATGGCGCCTTCCTCCTCTTCCAAGCTCCTCCCAGCTAGCCCTTCCGCATACAACCTACCGATCCACAAGACCACGTCCTTCTCCCTTGTCGGGATTTCGGAATTCGTGAATTCGAGTAGCGCAGAACTCACGCCTTCGGAATCTCCGATCCCCGAACTCCGATTCTCTGGGATCGTTCGCCATGTGTCCCTACTATTTGGATGGCTCTGATCCAATCGATAAATCACGGATTAAGATTTCAAAATGAACAAGACTCTTGTCTCCGGAATTCCCAATGAGTTAAATCCCGACTCCTTCCCTTATTCGCTAGGCTTAAATGCTGCGGAACTTCCCCGAGATCTGACGGCTGACGGGAAAGCAACCCCTGATCCAACGGCTCACAGTACTTTGGACTCAAATCCCTGGTGTGGCTGTAACTTCTTCGCTACTTCAGACAGATCTAACGGTTGACGGGATTTCCCCGAGTTGTTCCTCAAGATCTCAACCGTCACTTCACCCTTCTTGATGATTTCTTGAGAATGGCTAAGTATCACTTCTCAGAACTTTCTCTCCAACGCCTGCGCTTGTAACTCTTTCTTGAACCTTCTATGGCACGAACCTCCCGTTCTCTCCTTTAACAATATCACAAAGGTGATATACCTCCTGATCTCTTCCACTCTGATTCTTTCAGAGGAACTTGTGTGCAATCCTTGCGCTCAACATTCAACAACTCCCCGAGTGTTGAATCCTTCTGACTTTGCGCACTTCCTGCAACAACAGTCTTCAATTTCCTTGCTCAGACTCACGACTGAGGCTTTTGCTTCAGCCTGCGCACTTCTTGCATGGCTTCAACAACCCACTTCCACTTCTGAGTGAATGAGAACAAAAGTTAAACTACTGAGCCTTCATCGACGCACTCCATGCGGATGAATTCAACTGCCCACCTTTCAGGAATCTCCTGGCTCAGATAGAGAAACAATTGAAACTCATTCTCTCTCCCTTTCAGACTTCAGTTGAAACATGAAATCACATGCACAACATATACAAAGAAAATGCACAACAAGAAGCAAACATTCATGAGCACATAAACAATATACAGAGAATAGACACATAACCATGTATTTGAATCAAAGCTTTCTTCTATTAATTCAATATTTGTACATGGATGTTCTCTACACAGTTCTCTACTTTCTCCTCTATTCCTGAATGCTGCTAATGTTACAATGATACAATGAGGGTGTCTATATCCGTTTTCCCTCCCAGACTCTAAAATTGTCTAATCTGGAAATTAAAATCCTATCTACCTGCATTAAATCTATTAAATCCCTCCTATCTATTTGAGACAAGAGAGTATGGATCGAGGTCTGATACAACATACAAAAGGCACTCTTTCATAAAGGATCATTTAAAACTTGCGCTACAATCCCAAAGCACTTTTCAAAATTTTGGGTTTTTGTTTATCCAGCTCATCTTCGCTTGATGTGCTGGCTCACTTGCTGAGTTGGCGATGCTCCTGCATCAAATTGATAATATCAAGTGCCATGCTCTGATATAAGTAAAATTTGTTGTAGCTCCAAGCTCGAGCTTCTCGCAATTTCATTATACAGGCCCAATTCCACTATTAAGAGAGGTTTGTAATGCTTTATTGTTACACCAATCCAGTAGAACCTAAAATATAGAAATAATACCTCCTTATTCCCATGTGATTAGTGGCAGTGATCTGTTTCTTATTCCTTTAAGAACTTAAACCTTAGCGCTAGCTTCCATCTCTCTCGTTCATGTGCGAAAAGGCTATAACCATCGCTAATATCCATGGATATACTTGATCAATACATATCATCAATATATATTATTAAATGGATGAATACCACGTATAGTGGTCCCGGGATGTCGAGACTTCACTCCCTTATCAACAACCCAAAACTCCTGAAGGTCACGATTCGTAATGACCTAGACCTTTGATCCCACTAGTGATCAATGGTCATAATCTATTCCTCTATGATATTGTTCAATAATGGATCACCGTTGATTGATATCATGTATCCATTATGTACCATTGATTATACTTCAACTTAGAATGCGGTCACTGTGGAAATCTAATCATTTTAGAACCTTTCTTCCACATGTCGTGCTCAGAGTGAGGCTCTTATCATCGTGACATATCTCGGTATCGACGAGGGCCATTGATATATGGAATCAAGATCCAATATTCATCGTGAAATGTTTGACATAGAAACCATGTATCATGATACCTAGTCTCCATGTGTCACTTCCTAAATGAAAATTATTACGCCATCATGATGTTTTTCATGATCGGAACATTGAAACTTTTCACACTTCTCATCAAATAAAAATTCCTGTAGTATGAGATGTGAAATGATATGGACCGTTGATCCTTCTAGTGATCAATGATCATGATTTAACCATCTATAAGCATATACTTTGGGGTTTGGACTGTCGATCTGGAAAATTTATCCCATATCTAATATGAGTCATTTATATCCTCTAGACATGGAATGGTCATCTTTTCTTTAACTTCCTTGCACCTCCTAAATCCTAATACACCATCTCTCGTTGATCATACTCTGGATTTGACGGTCAAATAAGTTCCTGTCCCTGGACTATCAAGACTTTTTCAGCCTCGAACACCTTAAAACCTTTGATGCCCATGGTCTGCTGTAATGAAAACCGTCAATATGAATCTCGATCAAACTATCAAAATTCTTCAATTATATGCAGTAAGAAATTTACTATGATCTCGATCCAATGGTCATTAATTGACTTGACCTTGATCCAATGACTATTTTTCCTCAATTCTTACAAAGTCTTCTTCGACCTCTGTTTAACCTTGCGTGTAGCACATTCTTTGACCTCTATTCCCCCACAACTCCAATTGACTAAAATTTGGATTCAAATGATCCTCTTTCACCTCAAATACATAAATCTCTTCGATTATCGATGATCGATTTCAATCCACACCTGAACAACACTATATAACACAAGGAGGATCCTATATGGATTCAATAGCTCACACTTCACAAAACGCCAAATAAACAGACAAATATTATATTAATGAATATGTACATAATTACATAAGGCCTTCTCTCCTTCCTTGGCCCGATTTAAATTTTATTGGCTTTTATTCATCATTTTGGCCACAATTGGCCTTCTACTCACACTCTCTCTTTCTCTCACTCTGTCTCTACACACACTCCTCTTGATTGACCGTAGGCTTAAAATTTTAAGCATGGAAGGTAAACTTCCAACTCATCAACAAATCCCTAATATTGTGCAACTATAAACCATAATAGAACCCTCATACTTTACAATTGATACAAAACAAATAGAATTGATTCCTCCATACTTAGGATAATCTATATAAACTCAACTAGTTTCTTAACTAAGATTTTACACCTCAAATTAGGGAAAAACAAGCCCTATCCTTCTATAATACAACTAAAATATGAGAAATTACATTAATTTGAAGTTTAGGGAACCCACTCCCTTAGTAAATGTAAACACCTCTCGGTCAAATCAAGAAGGTTTATTTTGGAGGAAAAAATTCTCCTGCATCACAAGGTAGTGCAAAGAAAGGAAATTCAATGGAAAGAAATCAAAGACATTACATGAAAAGGAAAGGAATGGCATGGAAAGGAAATTCAAGGCATGGTGTGGAATGACATGGAAAGGAAAGGAAAGTCAAGACAATCCAAGACAATAAAATGAAACACAAGGAAATGTAAGGTATGGAATGGAATGACATGGAAAGGTAAAGCATCACATAACAAGGGAATGTAAGGCGTGGCAAGGAAAGGAAAGGAAAGTCATGGCATGGCATCACAAGAAAATTCAAGAAAAGGTAATGCAACACAGGGAAATACAAGGCATGGCATGGCATTGCATGGAAAGGCAAGGCATGGTATGAAAAGAAATGGAAATGCAATGCAAGGCAATGCAAAGCATGGCATGAAATTTCATGGAAAGGAAAGGCATAGTATGAGAAGAAAAGGAAATTCAATGCAAGGTAATGCAAAGAATGGCATGGAAAGTCAAGTAATTGCATGTCATGGAAAGGCAAGGCAAGTCTAGGGAAGGTAAGGAAATACATCTTGGGGAGAGATGATCTACTTTCTGTTTTGGGGAGTTGATCATATACTTTTTTGTGGACACTCCATACACTTGTCATCTTGCACATTCATCCATGGAGTTTTCTACCATGGAATTCACACATGTGGAGTCATTGCATGCATGCACATTCTTTGAGGGAACATTCCATATGGACACTTGGCATTTGAATTGGCTTAATTTTTTATTAAGAAACCCTTGTATCATGTTGTGATTTCCATTATAATGAGTCATGCTTCATTTTTAGATAGATAAATGTGAGTTTTCAACCCTCGTATTTCTATTGTGATTATGTTATCCTACCATATAATAAAACTAATTAGCAAATAAAGTCAAACCAAGGCAAGGAAAGGAAAGCAAGGAAAAGAAAGGAAAGTTCAAACATTGAAAGGAAAGGAAAGGTAAGACATGGAAACGCAAGGCAAGGTAAGTAAATGTATGGAAAGGAAATGAAAGTAAAGGAAAGGAAAGGAAAGGCAAGGAAAGGTAATACATGGCAAGGAAAGGCAATGAAAGTAAAGTAAAGGAAAGGAAAGGCAAGGTAATACATGGGAAGGAAAGGCAAGGAAACGAAAGATATGGCAAGGCAAGGAAAGATATGGCAAGGAAAGGAAAGAAAAATTAAGGCATGAAAAGGTAAGGAAAGAGAAGGTAAGTTAAGGAAAGGTAAGGTAGGGTGAGGCAAGGAAAGGAAAGTCAAGGCCAGACAAGGAAAGGAAAGGAAAGGAAAGGAAAGAAAATGTATGGCAAGGACAGGAAATGAAAGATATGGAAAGGAAAGGAAAGGAAAGGTAATACATGTCAAGGAAAGGTAAGGTAAGGAAAGGAAATGCAAGGAAATCCAATACATGTCAAAGAAAGGAAAGGTAGGGAAATACAAGGCAAGGAAAGGAAAGGAAATGAAAGGAAATGAAAGAAAAGCAAAGCCAACACAAAGTATGGAAAGGAAAGGCAAGGAATGTATAGGAAAGAAAGGAAACGAAAGGAATGGAAAGGTAAGGAAAGACAAGGCAATCCAAAATAAGATAAGATAGGGAAAGTCAAGGAAATAAAAGGCAAGGCAAGGTTAGCAAAGCAAGGTAAGGGAAGTATAGACACAGTTCCCTAAAAACAAAAATAAAAACCACAAAATACAAGAATACCATAAAAACCACAAAATGAAGCCAAAATTTCAATCCTTCATAAATATGAAATATTTGTTCAATTATCCCTTTTACATACCTATTGTCATTCAAGTATACCATCATGATCACTTCTAATACTGGTGGTGTCGACTAACGTCTATCTCTTAGACTAAGGCAAGAAGTGTCGTACCTTTGATGATTTCTTACTTGTCATTGTTTGTAATCGGAGGTTTGTACCAAAAACCAATTTTTTAAAGTGGTATACAACTTCACCTGGTATAGAATTTTGAAATACATAACCACCTTTATTCGATGTTCTTTCATCTTGTGTCAAATATTATCCTTTAATAACCATCGAACCAATAGGAAATTCAATGCCTTCAGAGTCTGTTATTGATCACATGAGGGTCTTCTTTCCCTGTAATAAACATGTCAACCAATAGTCAATTCCCCATTCATTTTCTATTCGGGAAACCACTACGTATGTGTTCCTTGCAAACAATGGAGTGCCAACACGTGAGTCCACTAAAAGACCAAATCATAAAACATTGATGCTAGTTGTTCAAAATTTAATAGAAGGTTTCACCAAACCCAACACTATGAGATTTAGGACATGATCATAACCTACTGAAATATTTTATTGGTCCTCCTCCAAATAGGATAATTCCATAGTTATACGTTGACCAATGAGGAGTGATACAAGACCCCATCTATACACCTAGTTTGTGGATTCATAATCATCCCATTTATTACTACTACATGAACGACATAAGAAACAAAGTTTTCTCATCCATATTTCAAATATTGCATTGTCTGATGTTAGAATTGAATGGAATACATGAGTACCCTATATTTTTTTGTGTTCATACCACTGTGATCGATCTACATCGATCACCTCCCAAAAATATTTATGTATATTTACTTCCTTAGGTGATTGGTATTCATTGTGGGTTCTTGTTCCCTCTTCCATTAATGAATAACACCATACAATAATGGATTTTTCATCTTGAATGGGGGAAGTACTTGTGAAATTTATTTATTTCATGCATAATTCTCTTTTGATGCATGTTCCTTCTCCATCATTCTCCCCTTTCCCATACCTAGACTCGAAATAGTTCCAAATATGTGGTACTTTTATTGTTTTGTACAATATACACAACCATTGAAATACACAAGCATTTTTTAACTGGCTCATGAAACCATCTAACCAAATCCAATTTTTATCCATCTGTATGTTTCTCTCCTTAAGGTTATTGGAAAACAACTAAAAGCAATGTTGTACATAGTCTAAGTTATGGAACCGCTCATCGCTTATGTAGAAGTGATACTCCTTCAATATAAATTTGTTTTCTTCGTTACTATATGGCCCATGCTTGTATGTGATATGGACCATTATGATGACTTACTATGAGTGATAATATTGGCTTTGAATCTCATTTTTTGGTTGAAGGGTGTAGTTATTAGAAAAATCAACCACTGATAAGACAATACCAACAAGAAATGTATCTCTACATATTATAAAATGCTCATCTAACCATCGATCCACATGTACATTTTGAAAATATTGTCATGTCGTTTCGATGAATTCCTTTATGAAGACACATATTCGTACTTGGGAATTCACCAATAACATCTATTTTCCTCCCTTCCCTCCGTCAATGTTATATGCGACATATTTAAATATTTGCGAGGAAACCTCCTTCCTCTCTAATTCATACTCATCACTTACATGGAATCCCTTGCTCAATAATTTGATTCCACCGCATCTATCGCATGTCCCACCTAATAATGTTTTTGATAAAATGTACAACCCTCTAGACTTGTACACAATATGTTGTGAATAAAGTCTCTATATGATGACAATGACAATACAACTGAGCATTTATGCACAACGGTGTTATGTAATACATGAAATATATATGTGTGTGTGTGTGTATGTGTGTAGTAATAATAAACATACTCAATGTGATATCTACAACAACATATGTTACAAATTATGTTTATTCGAACATAGAATGGCTTGTATTTATGGAAAGATCTTTATCCCAAGTTAAGTGCACTATGTATTGTCCTAAATATATCATACAATTTTGTTCGTGTAATGTCAAGAAAGTGTTTAATATGGGGTTCATGTTCCTTAGATTTCCTTGTCAATTTTGGTACATCTTTGTGGTTGGAAGAAGGCCTAGTGTTCACTGTTATCATGCCAAAAAGATTGTACTAGTCCCTTAATTGCTCCAATTAATTTCATGAGAGAATGAGGTAGCCTACCAGTGAAGGTCGAAAAATATGTTGGGCCACCTGTTTCAAGGCTATATCGTATATTAAAATACTTTATAAGGTTTTTTATATTGAATTTCATGATATGATAGGTTTGTTGAAGAAAACAATGTTTTCTTGTGATATTTCTAACAATTCATTGTGACAAGAGACATCGGTTACATTACGGTCTTTAGAATGAGATTTATTTCCAATTTTGGAAACACATCCACAAGTTATATAACAATATGATGACTTGTTTCTAAAGGTTTGATTGCTTTAATACCTAAAATTCTCCTTACAATGGTCAAACTTCTATATTTTAACAAAGAAAAAAATAATTAACATTTAGCGGCATCATATTTTGGTTCAAAATATTCTTTAATGATTTTATAAGGATGATAATGAATAGTCTAGTTAGGTTAATTATCTTCAAGTGATGCTAGGCCAATTTCATCCATCTGAATGCATTTAGGAGTTCTTCGGCGCACACTGCTCAATCTAGGTAGGGATGTGAACCCATATTTTGGCACTATTGACCTCGCTTCTGTGGATTTAACAACAATGTAGTTGTTCCCCCTTCAATCATTGGAGGATCAATTTAGGGAGGAGAGTGGACATGCCCATGACTATTTTTCGGAACGTCTAACTATGCAACAAGAGGTTGCACCAAAATATATTCTTCACCAAACCATTGTGCACCAGTTGCTTCTCTAATTTCATCCATTGTATAAAAAACTCCAAGAATATCGTCCATCTTATATTCATCCACACCAACATTTCTTGATGAGATATTGATTGGAGGTACAATAAAAGTATAAACTGGATTTCCCTCTATTGAAATCCTACGCTTTTCTTCTTGTGATCGAGGAGAAACAAAAACGTCATCTATTCTTTTATAAATTGGATTTCCATATTCTAAAATCCTATGTTTTGACACATGTAAATTTACCTTTTTTCTTTCTTCATTTACCTTTTCAATGATTATTTATTTCCTTGAGGAATTTCTACCTCAATTCCACAGGATCCCCATGTTTAAAGAGAAAAATTATCTTCCAAGAACACCACCACAAATTTGTCTTAGTATTACACAAGAAGACACAAATAATAATTCCAATTCCAATTATACAAATTTGTCTTGGTATTAGAGAAGAATACACAATGAACAATTCTAGTTCCAATTGGAAAACAATATTCTTGGTATTACACAAGAAGAAAAAACTAACAATTCCAATTCTAATTGGAAAAAATTGTCTTGGACATATTACGCGAGAAGACACAACTAACAATTACAATTGGACAAACTTGCCTTGGTATTACACAAGAAGACACAACTAGAAATTCCAATTCCAATTGGGAAAAAATGTTTTGATATTACACAAGAAGACACAACTAACAATTCCAATTCCAAATGGACAAATTTTGTTTATTTTTTGTAGCGTAGCAAGGTATTCCCAATAGAGGCCAAGGTGATGAGAACGTGGGAATTTTTTTTTAGAACCAATTTTTACTTTCGTTTCAGTGAAATTGGGCTAGAAATGAGGCTAGAGAATCAAGGGAAAGTTGATGGGATTTTTTGGTTTGTGTGGGGGTGCCACACCCACAAAGATGACTAAAATATTCTAATTAATTTTTGATTTTAGGAAGGGCTCCTAAACTCACTCATTGGAATCCTATATAAAGGAGAGATGTCATTATGACATTACATCATCATTATGAAAGAATGGAGTTGGAATAAATGATTCTACACTTGTTTCAAGGAGGATTGGTGACCTCAGCAAAGGGAAATTCTATAAGGTGGTGAATCTATCACTAAAGAGAGAGGAGAATAAAGTCACATGTGTGGAGCAAAGTTTTCATAAAATACATGGTTTTCACAAGGACGAAGCACATATATACATAGATTACATAAGGACAAATATAATATAGGGTACATGTGATTTGTAATGGAGAAAACAATGTATGTCTGTGGGTTTCCAGTTGATGAATCACATATCTAATTTTTTTGGGCATGTACAGATTTGTATAGTTTGATAGGTGAAGTCAACAGGTCATACAAGTGATCTACAATAGATTCCTAGGTAGAGGATATTTCCATAATATTGTTGAGGTTTTTTTTTTTTTTTTTGTATATTGGAGGACAAGGTTGTCCTCATATTTGGTGATTTTTAAGAGGAATAGTTTTGTCCTAAGTTTGGTGACTTTGAGAGGATTGGTTTTGGTCCTCCAATTTGGAGAATTGGATAAAGTTGTAGAACAAAAATATTGTTTCTCTTATGTATTGATGATTCATCTCTGATCTTGTTGTTTCCTCTATACATATTTTCAGTCAATAATTTTAGTGTAAAGTTGTTGAGTGATAGTTAGATCACTAACAAGCAATTTTCAGTTATGAAATTACTCGCATAGATTTTCATGTGAAAATTGACATGGTATCAAATATTGTTATTCGAAGAGAAGGGGATCATATTGAGACACCTTGTTGGCTACAACATCGAAAGAGTGTTGTACTTGTTTTTTTTCTTGTTCTTGTTACAGGTAGGTCGAGATGATGAATATATTGAAAATTGAGGATAGAATGGAAGGGGAAACCAACTTCTGGGATTGGAAGGCAAGGGTTGTCCTTCCGTTGGAAGAGATTAACATCAATTATTATGTTGAGGATGTTGTTGTAACTCCTATTGATCCACATGGTTTGATAGCTCACAAGAAGAAGGAAATGAAGGCTAAGAGGGTATTGCTAGAGTCCATGAAGGACCACTTCATTCCTCACATTTACAAGAAAGAAAATGCCAAGGATATGTATGATGATTTGGTGGGTATTTACAAAAACAAGAATACTGGAAAGATGCTACACTTGAAGAATCTACTTCAAATTGTTGGGATAACCAGTGAAGATGCAATTTTCAGTTATATTATGAATATTACTCATATCCAAGATCAACTCAAAGCTATTGGTGATACAATGAAGGATGTTGATTTGGTAAATGTAGCATTGAGAGGTCTTCCCAGGTCTTGGGAACCATTTATGTAGGGGATTTTTGCATGAGACAAGTTTCTAGACTTTGATATAATATGGAAATATTGTATCCATGAGGAGACCCAATTAGTATTGAGAGATGATATGGATGGTGTGGTAAAGAGTAGTAGTGATGAGAACTAGGCCCTTACAACCCACACTAGGAAGGGAAGAAGGGATTCTCTAGATATAAGAGGCTTGCAAGAGATAAGGACTTCTCCTGAGAGGGAAGCATCTCCAGAGATGAGATGGAAGAAGGATCTGAGTAAGATTATGTGTTTTGAGTGTCATGTTTTTGGGAATTATGCTTCATATTGTCCACACCAGAGGGGAGGAGAAAGAAGGAAACATGCATCAACAACAAAGGTTGAGGAAGTTGCAGATATGTTCTAGGGGAAGATCATGTTGGTATTTTCCCTTTTAGGTACTTTCTTTAGCAGAGAGATATGGTTGGTGGATAGTGGAGAATCTTGCTATATGAGACGTACTAGAGACTTTTTGTTGTTTCCAAATTTCTGTGGTGAGGAGTTTCAAGGATATTTTTTGGATATTCCATAGTTTGTGTCATTTTGTCATCGACGTTTCGAATATGAATCAATATTCATCATTAGGACTAATCATCAAATATAAAATCTTGTTGATCTACTCAATTAATACTTGAGATGTAGGACAATTTTCAGAATTTAAGCATGTTGGCTATAATAAACCCTAATTTAAGACCTAGACAAAAAATAAAAACAAAAAATAATGAAAAAAAACGATAATAATTAATAATAACCTAAGCATGGATATCATAACTAATTATAAGTATTGATAATAGTATATATATAAAAATCTAGGTTTTGAAATATTAGAAAAATAAAAACTAAGTATTAATATATATAGTAACAAGGTTTTGTATGATTAGGGTTTTAATATGATTAGGATACATAGTAGCATTAATATATGTAGTAGGAGGATTTTTATTCTTAGGGTTTATTTAGGATTTATATGATTAGGATATATAGAACTTAAGTAATAATATATATAGTAACAAGATTTTATAAATAATATTTGATAGTAGTGATAAGACTAACTTAGTTAGACCTTTAAACCTATGAACTAATTCATAAAGACAACATAAACATTCAAAGAAAAGACAAAGGTAGGTGTCATACGTGATTGTTCCAACTTGATCTATGAGGGTCCCTTAGTTGGTTGATTAATGGGTGCCAAAAAGTACTTACTTCCAGGCCATTGTCTCTGCTCATATTGTTGGGGTGCTTGATTATTTCTAGAGCTTCTCTTAAGCGTCTTTTGTAGTAGTGGTCCTCTCTTGCTAGTATCTTGGTATCCTCGAGGCATACATGATGTTTGGTTTTAAGTGAGTGTTCTTCCAAGGAAGAAGTGCAAGTACAATCATTTCTAATGCTTGCTTCATTTTTCATAATCCTTACCTGGAACTATCATCCTGTTTCACCAATGTAACATTTCCCACAGGAACAAGAGACCTTATAGATTCCTTTCCCTTGTCGGTGGTCTATAGGGTCCTTTACAAACTTCATTATTTGTCTCATAGTAATTAGGGGTTTGAAATATGTCATAATGTATTTTCTTT
>SNQJ01S0002272.1:103110-131634 GCA_010110895.2 Picea sitchensis
TGGGTTTGAGTCCTTCTATCCTTCTTATATAATTCCTTTTTTATGTCTCTATCTCTATTTCCAATGTTCTTGAAGACCTTAGTTAAGTGGTATATTTCCTCTTTAAGATGTTCCTTGTCGAAAATTCATTTTTCCCATATGGCCATGGTATTCAAAACCCCCATATTTTGAGAGGGATGGTGGTGAGATTCGACATGTAGGTAGTTGTCTGTGCAATTTTTCTTCTTGAAGACATTGTGTCCAAGTGTACTATCCTATTTCCTAGTCATAAGTACGTCTAGAAAGGGTATGCTATTGTTTTCCTCTAGTTCCATGGTGAATTTGATGTTCTCAGAAATTCCATTGAGGTGCTCAAAGAATTTGTTCAGTTCTTCATTTCCATGAGGCCACTTGACATTCATATAATCAACAAACATTTTCCATCTAGATGTTTTTAGGGGGTATGATTCAAAGGATTTTTTCTCAAACTTCTCCATGTAGAGGTTGGCCACCACTAGCAGCAACCTCTACATGGTATGTCAGTTTTCCAAAATGGCCTTTTTCATTGCTTGCACCAAGACTACTACAACTCCTCAAAAAAAAAATTTATATTTTCAACATGTCTCGACTCATTTTGGTCTACCTAGCACTATCATTTTGGATGGGGACTCACAATTCCTAATCTCTTTTTAGAGGACACTATGGGTTCTACTTGGTTGTGATCTTAAGTTCTCCACCGCCTTCCATCCTCAAACAGATGGAAAAAAAAAGTTAGTAAATCATGTGTTGGTACATTATTTACGCACTCATTTCACGTGTAAAAAAATGAGATACTTATTTACATATTCTGCAACATAGTTACAACAAGGCCACAGACTCAACTACTAATTTCTCTCCTTTTTAAGTTTTTTTTTGTTTTCAACCCACTTCTCCAGTAGAGATGCCTCTCACTCTCGATCCACAAGGCACATATCACCAACAAAGAGAACAAATATGATCCCATCAATTCCTTCAACAAATTGCACACCGCAAAACTCAAGTACTTGAAGCTTTGAAATATGCTCAAGGAAGAGAAAGGCAAAGGCATGATAAGCATCATACACCTATTTTATTTCAACCTAGGGACTGTGTCTGGTTACGATTATAAAAACAATGTTTCAAAGGTCAACATCATAAACTACATCCTCTCAAATATGGCCCTTATACAATTTTGGCATGCATTGGAGAAAATGCCTATCGATTGGACCTCCCTTCTTAGCTGGGCATACAAAATGTCACCAATGTCAATAATCTCAAGGTATTTTAGCCACCACTCTTGGATGAGTGAGTCACTATCACTCATCCCATGGACAACATTCCATATTTTCAATTTCCCCTATTACAAGATACCATTCTCCATACCAAGCACTACTCTAATCGACAAAGATAAGATATTTATTACCTTCTAGAACACAAGGGAGAAACCCAAACACAAGAAAAGTGGATGACAACATAAATGGTCCAACGTATGTTTCCCCATGTGATAGATGAAACAAGGATGCTTCGAGCTCTAAACAAGGAGGAATCAGGGCATAAGGAAGATAGTCTTCTTTATAACCCCTTTAATAAAACAAGGGATAATGTAATAAAGTAGAGTTTATTTTCTTTTTTAATTAGAATAATATTATGTATGCAAAATAAGTAGGTCCCTTCTCTATAAAAGGTGATCCTATGAACTAATAGAAGCGTTGTCTTATTTTTTAAGAATATTCTCTTTTTTCTCATTTTCTCTCTTGTTCATGGTTTAGGGTTTTTTTTGTCTATTATTGTTGCTAGTACAACATTTCGTAGCTCCTAAAATGCGCCCTAGTTTCCAATGCACTCTCCTCTGGTTATTGAGCCCTCCTTTGGATAATTCACCCTCCTCTCACTATTGCACCCTCGTTTGGATAGTGCGCCCTCCTCATCCAAGTGTGCCCTCCTCTAGAAATCACTCCATCCTTTGGCTAGTGTGCTCTCCTCTGGAAAGTGTGCCGTCATCTTCAAAACTCCCTCCACCCTCATCTTCAAAACTCCCTTCAAAACAATAGAAAATGATGAAATTTATAAGAAATTACATGAAAAATTATAGAATAATGATTGAGTTGAAGAAGAATCAAAACTCAGACATGATCAAGATGGTTTAGTGAAGTATAAAGACAAAATTTATATTCCAAATAGAGAAAAATTAAAAAAATTAATATTGGGTGAAGTACATAAGAAAATTTATTGAGGTTACCCAAGATACCAAAATACTATATGCCAAAACTAAAGTAGTTGAATATCTTTCTAGATGCCTTGAGTGCCAGCAACTTAATATGAGCATCCAAACCCAGCTGAATTGTTGTAGCCAATACCCATCCCTCAATGAAAATGGGAAGTAATCAACATGGATTATAAATTAACAAACAAAATGATTCCATTAGACAAACTTACTAAAGATGCACACTTCATTCCAATGAAATCAATTCATAAGGCTATAAATATTATTGAGATATTCATGAAATATATATTTAGGATGCATGGTATACCAAAGTATATAATTTCAAACATGGACACTAAATTCACCTCAAGTTTATGGAAGACATTGTTCAGTGGTTTGGATACTGAGTTGGATTTTAATACCGCATATCATGCTCAAACTGATCATGAAAATAAAAGAGTCAACCAAATTTTAGAGGATATGTTGTGAATGTATGCGATAGACTATCCCACAAAGTGGAAAGATTACCTTCACTTGGTTGAATTTTCATACAATAATCATTATCATACTTCTTTAATGATGATTCCTTTTGAGGTAATGTAATGAAGAAACTGTTGAACAATTTTCAGCTAAGACAACCCGGTTGACAGAATTATTTTGGGCCCAATTATGTTAAAAGAAATGGAAACAATTGTTCAAAAAACAAAACAAAACCTTAAAAGTTCACAGGATAGAAAAAATAACTTTACAAATTAAAAAAAAAACATATGCATAATTTAATATTGGTGATCATGTGTATCTTAAAGTTAGACCCAAAAATAATGCATTGAAATTAGGAAAAAGTATCAAGTTGGCACCATGGTATTGTAGGCCATATCAATCCTAAACATAAAGAAAACATCTTTGCACTAACACTAAACATAAAGAAAATTGTTAGGCACTAAACATAAACATATTTATATACACATTTAGTTAAATATCCTTTCAACTATAAACTGAAATACATCATAGGTTATAAACCACGAACCTATTTTGATATGATATAAAAGTTGCATAAAAGAAATTATGAGATAATACAAAGAAGCTTTACAAACATTTTCCTTTATATAATAAAGAACTAAGAACATCAAGAAGAACTAAATGATTTAGAAATATAAAGGATTTATAGTTCAAAGTTTAATACTAAAAGATTACTATGCTTTTCATTTTCAAAGAGACCGTAGAGTCCATGACTATGAAGTCTTGCCCTGAGAAATAGTAATAAAATATTTCAAAACTTGTTTGTATCGAGTAAAACCCTCGACCCATCCCCAGGATCGAAATAAACCATATGATGTTGGTAACTAATAAAACAAAAGGAAAAGGAAAGGAGATTGTAAATATGGATTGGGTATTATATTAATCAAGTCATATCAATCCGTTCTTTATTTCAACTAAACAATGAAGAGTAAATTTGTAACATGGCTTTGATAGAGTAAGCTCGTATACGTTACTTGACCTCTGAAGTATGAAACTCAATTCTGTTTTCTTGGAAGAATTACATGGAAGTCACCACAACACAAGTGTGGTGTTGACAGCCATTGGAGTTTGGCTTCAAGGGTTTTTAATCGACAATATATAAAGGATGTCTATTACAGACAGTGACCAAAACAAACCAATTACTCTTTTTGTGGTGAAATTGCACCGTGTTTAAAGCGAGGCTGTAAGTATTTAATCTATCTTAGCTAGAAGCTCTATCAGCTTGGGCTCAACCCTTATATTTAATCTATCTTAGCTAGAAGCTCTATTAGCTTCGGCTCAACCCTTATATAATATAAGATTTTTTATTATGCTGATTAGCTTCGGCACAAACTTTATATAATACAACATATTTTCCTATGTTGATTCGCTTCGCAACCCTTATATAATATAGGCTTTAGTTTTATTTTATTTTTAAATAAATTGCATTATGTTTAAAGTGTTTAAAACCAGACTATAGGTAGGTAGTTAATCCATCTTAGCCACCAACTCTATCCACATATTTACAGAAGTTGTGCAGTAGTAAGTAGTTAATTCATCTCAGACTCTAGCTCTTCCTCCATCTTATACACGTCAATGGCAATATTATAAAGTGCTCCACACTGTGGGTGGGGAGGCGGGGTAGAAATTGCATATATTCCTTCTTAATTTTCTTAACATTAAAGAAATTAATTTTCTTAACATTAAAGAAATGGTAATTTTTTATTTATTTAGTAGAATGCCATGAGGAGGTTAAGAAAAGTTAAAATATCATTTTTTTTTTTAATTTAATGACTATTTAGAAAAAAACAAAAATTTAACATAAAAATTACCTTTTCATGGATTATAATTTATTCTTATTTACAAATTTAATTATTATTTTAAATTATATAAAGGAAGATAGTTTGTTGTTGGATGAAAACGTGGCAAGTAATCAGTATGCCTTGATGTTAGAGGTTCATAAAAGCATGAACCTCCACTCAGCATGCCACATAAGTATGTTGGCATGAACAATTTCATGTTCTTAAGAACAAATGCTCATTCTTACTAATGTGCGCATATGTGCGCGTTCTTAAGAATGCATGTGCATTCCTAGTTCTAGCTCTAGGTCTATGTCATGGTCTACATCATGGTCATCCTATCGGTATAGGTCATGATCTATGGTCTAGGTCTAGGTATAAGTCTTTCCATCCCTTACCATGTCTAGGTGTTGCTATGCCTAGGTCTAGCTCTAAGTCTTGACATGTCTAGGTCAAGCTCATGTCATGCCTTACCATGCATTTCCTAGAAATGTACCAAAGTTTCTAGTGTGTGAGAGTGTGAGAGGGAGAGAGCGAAAGATAAAGAGGGGAGGTAGAGAGTGAGTGTGTGGGAAGGAAGGAGGAAGAGAGGAAGACATAGATGGGGGATAGAAAGAGTGTGTAAGGGAGAGAAAGGAAGGAATAAAAGGGAAGTAAACAGAGTGTGTGATTGTTAGAGGGAGAGAGAGGAATACAAAGAGGGGGGTAGAGAGACAGAGGTAAATGTACGAGAGAAGGGTAGATGTAGGAAAGATAGAGGAGAAATACTGGAGAGAGGGGAGAGAGAGGGAGGAAGGGGGAGACTGTGTGTGNGGGGGGGAGAGGGAGATATATAATGGGAGGTAGAGAGAGAGTGAGAGGAAGGGGGGGATACATGAGGAGATAGAGAGGGGGGATATAGAGAGAAAGAGTGGAAAAAAGAGAGTTATACTGAGAATAGAAACGAGGAATAGGAGAAAGGGTGGGAGAGAGGTGGGAGAGAGAGAGGGGTAATAGGGGAGAGAGGCAAGTCAAGGAAATGCCTAGGTCTAGTTCTAGGGATTTCCATGTCTTTCAATCTCTAGGTCTTACCATGTATAGGAGAGAGGGACAGTGAGAGGGATAAAGAGAGGGGGGTAGAGAGACATTTAGACAGGTACAAAGACAGGGTGCAGAGAGAGAGAGTGAGAGGAAGGGAGGGATAGAGAGAGGTAAATAGAGAAAGGGCGGAGAGAGAGGGGAGGGATTCAAAGTGTGGGGAGAGAGGAGTAGTTGCACGAGGGAGACATAGAGAGAGAGATTGGAAGGGAGGGGGGAATGAAAAATATGAAAAGGTTATAATAGAATGTATGTTCTCTTAGGAACACGTGTTCTTTTAAGAATTCCTGCATGTTCCTATAATATGTATATTATCTAGGAATGTGTGCACACTCTTAGGAACATGTGTGTTCTTTTGAATTCAATTTTTTTTGGGCAGGATTGACAAACCTAGTGGTTTAGTTTGCAAATTGATAAAAACCTTCATTTTTGCTAATACCTCTCTATATCTTTGTTTTTGATGTTATTTTTCTATATGATACAAAACTCAGTTGTTGAAGAAACTACAAACATAGATAAAGTCAATTATTTAGATTCCAAATATGTATTTTTTTTTAAATTCATATTGTTTACTATTTTTAATCTATTTTTGTCTTCTCATATATCAGAATATTAGAATACATACATTTCTTATTTATGTTATAATGTTTTTTTAGCTTTAGACTAAAAAGAGTTATATGCCACACTAGAGGAGATATCTACAATCTAAAAAAATAAAAATTATTTTGATCGTGTTAAGACCCTCTTAACCTACACAAACAAAAGGCCTTGTAATTTCAAGGATATATTGAGTGTGATAATTTAAAAATATATATAAAATCAATAATAAAATTTCCAAAAAATACTTTACATAACATTGTTAGAAAAAATCAAATTTTACATAGTTATTCACAATTTATACTAAAAAAAGGTCTATGATTTTATTATTTTGGTATATTCTGAAAGCTAACTCAATTTCCTACTTTTCATCTTCTTACACAATATTCTAATTCATTGTAAAAGTACCTTGAATAATCCCTTCAAGTTAACAAATTGTTGTTTTTCCATGTTTGCATTGCCACTAACCTGTCATGAGAGACTTCATTAGCTTGCACATACCCTTGAATAATTTTTCGTCATATTATTAGTCCATGTCGAAGGCCAAGACTATAGAATTAGATTCATTGTTCACCATCAATTAATTAACCTTTGACTACAAATATTTCCTACGACTTCCAAAACTTTGACTAAATAAATCACATAACATTGTTCAAAATAATATAGATATTGGGTTTTGAAATGAAGAAGGGGAAAATGAACTTGGTATGACTCTCCAATTTGATTATCTATGTCAAAGCATTGAAGCAACATAAATTATTATTGTAGTTGTCATTTGTCCAAATGTGAGGGAGTTTTATTAGCACGATGACTTTAGTTTTAGAATACATCATTAATGGACTCTAAATTTCCTAACACTTTCCTAATGGAAAGATTTTCCCTTTACAGTTCATTTTTTATTGTATTCAATTTATTGCACAAAAGTGTCTATGGATAAACACACACTTGTCCTCATTGCCTCTTATCATGCAAATGTTACTTATCTTGTCATAATCTATAAATTATTGAAAAATCTAATTATAATAGGTTTCTATTATTATTATTTTCTTTTTATGTTTATATGATTATTCTCGTTTTTATTCTGTATCCATTTTGTCACCAATATCTTTTTAATACTTCTATGCTATTTCTTTATATACCTATCCATCTAAATAGCAAGGCTCAATTTCATAACAATGTGTGCATATCGGTTTTTCTCTTTTTCAATTATAAGATGGACCTATGCATCCACATAATAATAGTTACAAAGAGTTCTAATTAATAGTTAGGAGCTTATTCAAAGCTTACTACAACAATGTGTATATCTATCTATCTATCTATCTATCTATATATATATAAAGTGGTAATCAATTCCTATCTGTATATATATTTCTTATTTCTTTATCATAATTATATGTAGATAATTTTCTTTCAAATAAAAACACTTGATAATCAATGTTTAGAAAATATGTAAATCATATCCATATTTAATGATCATTCATATCTTATATCAAATATATATAATTAAGTAACAAGCTTTAGAACAAAAATAAAAATTGGTTATATTTTCTTACTATGGAAATATGGAATAAAAAATTAAATTAACTCTACTTCCTTTCAAATAAAAACACTTAATAATCAATGTTTAGAAAATATGTAAATCATATCCATATTTAAATGATCAATTCATATCTTGTATCAAATATATATAATTAATTAACAAGCTTCAGAACAAAACTAAAAATTGGTTATATTTTCTCACTATGGAAATATGGAATGAAAAATTAAGTTAACTCTACTTCTAGAATAATTGAAAGTGTTCGACATTTACTGTATTTTTCAGCTACCATAACTACAAAACTATTCAGTGACACTTATTATATTGTATTATACTCCAAAAAATTTGTAAAATAAACAGCCTGCAAACATTTATGCTTAAGGTTTCCATATTTTCCATACTTTGTTAATATTATTCTTAATGTTGGCATATTCTCCATACTAGTATTATTTAATTAGTTTGTTTAATATTCTGATTAAAATAATTATTTGAATAATAAAACATATTTGAAAAGAAAATTAACCTTCAAGCTTCCATGTAAAGGTTTGCATAATATCATTTCCAGATTAAAATGAAATTAGCTATGCTAATATTAATGCATTCTGTTAGCTGTATTATTGCACTGCACAGTTTATATATTATAGAAGACACACCTGTGCAAATGGGTCTAGGTTGCAGAGTTGAGTAGAATTGAAATTAAAGTGGGAGTGGGTACTTGGCTACTGCTTGGCCACATAGCTCCACGTATTACCTACCTGCTTGGCCACATAGCTCCACGTATTACCTACCTGCTTGGCCACATAGCTCCACGAACAGCGAGAAGGCTGTTGTTCCTACAAGTYCGTCTCCTTCCTTCGGACGAAGTAGAGATATGTCAACGAAAAAATAGTGTCCAGCTTACTTGGCCTCAAATATCAACGCATGCAAATATCAGTCCATACGTTCAGTGGTTGGACGTTCATTCAGTCAGTTGCAGCCGTGAATGACAAATAAAATGAGGGCCAGCTTTTATTCCTCCTCCGACAATTACTAACTCAGATGCAATGTCAACGAAACGAACGCCACCGTGTTACTTGAAGACGGAAAAGATTGAGAAAAATAACGTAAAACAAATTTTACTCATCGAGTACTTTCAACGAATATGTACGGACGTACAAGGGTTGTTAAATTAAAGACCTTTAAACACACGGAAAACAAAATAGACTTTATGATCAACACCAAACTTGACAAATATGTACAAAGGTTAAAAGTCAGCGTTTTGAACTTCATAGGGTTCTATTTTTGCTTTAGCCCAATCATGGGGCCAATTACAAAGTCCAACATTGAGTTTGTGTAACAACTTTAAGTTGAGGGAATCATATCCAATCATATACTTCTTTGGAATATAAGTTTAATATATGTTTTCGTTTACAACTTAGGTCATGTGATCTTTTGCAATGCTTTCATATTTATTTTAAACAAAGAAAAATTGTAACTAAGAATCGTTTTTCATAGTGCAAATTTGTATTTAAACCATTCACTATTCTATAAAAATCAATTAACAAGTTTAATTAATATTTATAACTAATATTTATGAATTAATATTTTAAATATCTTTTTCAAAATATTCATATTTTTATAAAAATTATCCAATTTATTTATATAAATTAGACTAGACTATTTAAAATGTAGAAAGTATTTATGTTTCAAAATTGAATGAAAGTTAAATTAAAAAAATTATCCTAATTATTTATATAAATTATACTATTATTTAAAATGTAAAAAGTATTTATGTTCCAAAACTTAATGAAAGTCAAATTTAAAGGATATTACAATTATTTAAAATGTACAAAGTATTTATGTTGCAAAACTTAATCAAAGCCAAATTTAAAGAATATTACAATTCTTTTGATGTAAAGTGAGATGATGTTCCAATTACTAAACTATATATAAGGGAGCATTTAAAATGATTTTTATTGAGATTAAAGTATATCCATAGCAAGGTAAAGAAACACAAAACCTTTTAAATATCATACATACAATTAAGACATGTAAATTAAAAGAGTTGTAATTGTGAATGGTTGAAATTTACATATGGATTAACAATTATAATGAAAGTTGCAAATAAATTTTAGAGTTGTGAAAACTATCACAATATTTAAATAGTGGTTACATTTGTCTACCCTATACAACATTCTTATGGATAAAAAACTCCTAATGGGGTGTGAACAAGCACACAAAAAACTTGCAATGGGGTGTGAATGAACATTGCACATAGGAACTTATGTAAACCCATAAATAAAATTTGTTAAACATAAATATGACTAGCAAGAAGCAAAGCAAAATAAGTTTTCAGATTGTGTGTATAAATTATTTTTAGTTTGGAGACTGAACGACCATTCAATACATTGCTAGGGGAAACGTATTCTTTCAAAGCCAAAGCACCTCTCCTTATATCCATGTAAACAAGTTTAACTGCAAGCAAGGGGAAAGACTTGATAATAATATAAATGGTGTAGAATACAAAATCGTTCCAATAGAATATTTGAAACCAGAATTTGATGGTTTCGTTGGAATACCATCCAATAACATAACTAAAGTATTGAATCTGTAAATGAGTCATATATTAGTTTCCTTACCTTAGAGTTGAACAAAAGTTTGTTTTATAGAGGCCATTGACCCCAAACCCTCATGGACCTATATGCAAACCATCCTTTAATGAGTTATACGAAGTATATGTTTTTAAAGAAATTATAGAACCTGAAATATCATAAATCATTTTCTAACAACAACAACGAGAACAACCTTATCTTATGCAACTACTACTACTAATGTTGATTGGGACAATCCTAGTTTCAAATGTTAAGAGATAAACAAATATGAAACCCTCTATCCCATAGAGAAGAGCGTGAAGCTCTATATCTTCCAATACTCAACAATGTAACAATGTGGGAACATTGAACGAGATTGGGGTATCACATCGTATTGAAGGTATGAGACACTCGATAAGAACGATACTATTAGTAATCATAAATGGTGCCAAGATGTGGCCATGCCAACCCGACTATGGGAGATAACCATTCAAAAAGTTGTGAGTTTACTCATATTTAACATTAAATAAGGGTACGTTGAACTCAAGTCTTAGGCACAATGTGATGAGTGAACAATCCATCCAAACAACAATTGTATTTGTAACTTTGCTTTGAGTATTGTGGATATATTAAAGTCAAATTTGGAAAGGTTTTGACCTTGTTAAAACTCAGGCCAAGGCTTTCACCCTACATTCACCATGATAATAATATTAACATGATAATAGTTTTGGTCCACTATTCTTTCGGTGGTGATTTGTGGAAGTATGTGGATAATCATACCCATAATTGATATAAAAATTGTAATGATGATGGTTTAATTAATCGACAAAATATAATGAGTTTAAATAAAAGCATACTATAAGTTAACTATGTTGAAGTCTTCTCCAACCAAATAACGAGAGTATAATATGCCACGCAGAATCATAAACTATCATATAGATAATGATGAGCATTATAACGAGAGTATAATATGCCACGCAGAATCATAAACTATCATATAGATAATGATGAGCATTATAGTGAGATTATATGAATAAATCATAAATTGAAGAATGGACATCATAAGAAGTAATACATGTAAATGAAAGAATATTTGTGCAATGTTTTCATACATGTAAATGAAAGAATACTTGTGGAATGTTTTCACTTAGTATGAAAGAATACCTGTGCAATGTTTTCACTTAGTATGACGGTAGAGTCAATTTATTGTAATGATTGCCAGCAAGCCTTTAACCTGTTATGCCAACACCATGATCATTAGATAGGAATATCAAATAATTGTGTGTAGAATAATTAATTTGAATTTTATACAAGAACAAAGTAATATTTGAAAAAAATATTGGAAGAGGAGATTTTATAAATGTTATCAAATGGTTAAAACAGTACGACCTTATGGGCTAAAAAAATTGGTTTACATAATACATAGATATTTTATAAACAAAACTAATTGATGTAATTATATTTTGAGAGTATAAAAAATAACAAAAAAATATCATGGTTGAAGATGGTAGATCAACTCAAAGTGAAGCACTGATTATGTGGAACTAAACAATGAACAACTTCAAGATAACTCTTTAGGATTGTTAGAAACTATGTGTAGTATAAAAGTAGAATTGCAAAAAATAAAGATATGCAATGAAAAGTTAGTCAAATAAAGTAAAGAATAAAAAGATTTGAACAGAATTATTCTAAAAAAAATTGACTCATATGAGAGGACAAACTTTGAGTAATGCCAAAAATGAACTCTCTAATGAAGATTCACACAAGTGTGAGGAATATCAAGAAAATATTGATAAAACAGATTTGTTGGATGAAGAAAACAATGAAGATAACTTAAATAGTAGCACATTACAAAAAATTATAACTAAAACGAAGAAAAATAAATGGATTGAGGAAGAATTGTTTGGTGAGTTTATGATGAGTGAAGAGGGAGTTTGGCTTCTCAACATGAGTAAATATTTTCAACTTTACAATTATCTTGAAAATTTGAGGGATATATTATCTATGTACCAACTTAATGGTAAAACATCCATTTGGTGGCAGGAGACAAAAATGGTCAACAATATTAGGAGCATTGAGTTGAACTGAAAAGTATTCAAGAAGTTTTTTAAACAAAAATACTTATCAGAATGATATTACGATGAAAACTCCAAAGAATTCCATAATCTTAAGATGGGACAAATGTCCATTGAATATGTTGTGACTAAGTTTCTAAATATGATGAGATATGTACCTTATATCCATAAGGAGAAGGAAAATTTTCAAAGGTTCATGAGCTACTTGCCTCAAGTATACAATGAAAAAAATTAATTTGTTAATCCTAAACAATGAATGAAGTAATTAAAAGAATGCTAAACTATGCTTCACTCAATTTAAGTAAAGAACTTAAAATGCAAAATCTTGGCAACATAAGCATAAGGATAAATTTGATCATACGAAAAGAAAAAATTAAACATCCTTGACAAACATCTCATAGTGCACCAGTTAGAAGAAACAAATTTATTGGATGTAAACATGTATCCATTCAGAACAACACTAAACCTAGATTTTGGGAATAAAATAGTTCGTGAGAAGTGTTGGGGATTTATGATATTTCACGAAGTAGTCAAAAAAGTAATGCTTCCCTTGAGAATTGACAGGTTGATCATCAATCTTCCATGGTGGGGATAGAAGGTATGCTAAATTGGAAACTTGTATCTATTTTAATAGACTATGGTGCAAGTTTGAGTTGTATTTCACCTATAGTGGTAGAAAATTATAAACTCAAAAAAGTCAAACATAAGAAATCTAGACTATGGTGCAAGTTTGAGTTGTATTTCACCTATAGTGGTAGAAAATTATAAACTCAAAAAAGTCAAACATAAGAAATCTTGGCTAGTACAGTTAGCTAGCTATAGGAAACAAAAGAAAGGTTGTTGATTTGGTAAAATACCATACAGTAAATATTGATGGAATGGATACTAAGTTAAACCCAAATATTTTACTATTAGGATATTACGATTTGCTCATAGGAATGGATTGGTTGGAAAATAATTTAGCTATAATAAACTGTTGTGACAAGACTTTTAGTTGTTTATATTATTTTGGAAAAAATGGAACAAGAAAAGGAATACCACTGTGTGTTGTAAGACAGATTTGTGATTTGCACTAAAAAATAAATGCCATAAAAGGTTGTGATATTTATGATCACATATCCAAAAATACTGAAGAAATGAAGGAAAATTTGTTAACTGAGGATCCAATATTAAAAGAGTCCAATATTAAAAGAGTTCCAAGATCTGTTTCTGGATTAAATTCTAGCGTTACCTTCTAGACGGGACATAGATTTTACCATAGACTTAGTACCCAGATATGCACTAGTGTATAAGGCCTTGTACTAAATGACTACTGCATAACTGACTAAACTTAAGATTCAACTTCAAGAACTATTGGAAAAGTAGTATAACAGACTAGTGTGTCTCCATGGGGAGTATGAACTTTTTTTTTTGAAAAATAAAGATGGAACCTTCCAATTGTTATTTATTACAAGAAACTTAACAAAATGACCATTAGAAACAAGTATCCTTTTCCTCACATTGATGAATTGTTTGATCAAGCATGATGAGCTATGGTTTTCTCTAAGATAGATCAATGGTCCATTAGGTTAGAATTAAAGAGGAGGGCATACATAAAATTTCATTCTGAACTATATATGGACACTATGAATTTGTAGTGGTACCTTTTCGTTTAACAAACACACATGCTACAATTATGTGTTTGATGAAAATTGTGTTGAGTAAGTATTTATACAAGTTCATTATTGTGTTTATAGATGATATAATGATATATTCAAAAACCAAAGAGGATCATGAAGAACAATTAAGAATAGTCTTCCAGACACTTAGGGGGACACTAATTGTATGAAAAGTTTATTAAATGTGAATTTTATCAAGATAAAGGACACTATTTGGGACATGTAATTTTAGGTGAAGGGATCTCAATTGACCAGAAAAAAAACTCAAGGCCATCCTAGATTGGCCAGTTCCAAAATATATGTCAAATGTCCAGTATTTTATGGGAATCCCCAGTTATTGTTATAGATTCATAGAAGGATTTTCTAAACTTTCTTACCTAATAAAATCCTTACAAAAGAAAGGAATAATATTTAAATGGATAGAAAAAATATCAAGAAACTTTTGGACAATTTAAAAATTTATTAACCACTACACCTATATTGAATATAGAAAACCCACATAAATACTTTTTGGTTTGTACTAATGCCTCAAAAGAAGGATTAGGAGTAGTCTTACTAAAATATGATCATGTGATTGTTTATGAATCACAAAAAATGAAAGATCAAAAAAATAATTATGCAACAAATGATCTAGAATTAATTGTTATTGTGATCCAGGTGGATATCGATGGCCACCCACCTATTCCAACTGGCTCAAAACAATCTTATGGCAACTTACTATTTTTAGCAGGTTTTCGGTTTTTAAACTTTCAGGGATATTTTGAGGGCCTAAATGAAGTTTTTTCGATATCGTGCACCTCAATGACATCCAATGGATTTGATTGAGCCCCCACAATGAATCTTGTCATCGATAACTTTCCAACAAGCTATCGTGTGCTCCAAACGAAGATCGTATTCCAAACTTCCTCCCCCGGGAAGTTGATACCCCAAACTACCCAAAACGGGGTCCACATAACTGTTGGCTTTTCATCTTCTCGGGTTAGGGTTTTTTGTTTTCTTTATGTTAAAAAAACCTTTGGAGCCTCATTGTAACAATATTATTGTGGTAAATGTGAGTATCTGTCACATCTATTCTTAGAGATAAGTTGCCACCATTCTAGCGAGCCTTTCACTCTGTATTTCTATAGTTTTGTACATTTTGCTCATTAATAGAAATTGTGTATTACTGTATCTCTGTGTTTATGGTTATATATCTGTTATATATCTTTTATATTATTTGATATTTGATATATCTATGTACATTCCTTTATTATATCTCCTTTCTCATTTCTTGCTGAAAATAATCTGGATGAGTGGTATCAGAGAAAGAAGCTCTTGATCATTTTCCAGTGCATGTCCCCGACGAGATTCAAGTATAGAAATTTGGGTCTCAAGCTTGTCTCTCTTGAGGAAAATCTATCTCACATTCCCAAGAAACCCTCCATGGTGGAAGAAAATAAAAATGACAGAGCCCACTTGATATTTTTTTGTGGATGCAGTCAAGGAACAATATTAACCTATTGGTAACTATAATTAAAAGTACATTAGATGGACCACTTTGCATCAAGAGAGGGGACAAGCAGTGTCGAAGTTCACAAATACCTTTCATACCTTCCGCACCAAGCTTGGTATCAAATTTTCGGAGCGACATTTGGTTCCGAAATACCGTGCGACTCTATGCAGGTACATCCAAACTGAAATGGAGTTTATAGAAATCTCATATCTAGGAGCTGCCTATCAATATGTTGTCAAAATTGAGCATAAATTTAGGCACGAGAACAAACAGGATTTAGGGTCTGCAAATCCGCAACGACCAAAATATGATAAATACGACCCTAACAAACAGCCTCCCAAAAACTCGTTGAAGCCACATGAAAATAAGGATAACTGAAAGAGAAAGAAGGACACTGGAAAGTGGTGTGATTTCCACAAAATACCTTGGCACAAAACTGTTTAATATCACTCAAAACAATTATTGGTGGTTGAGATCAAATACAAGGAGTTGAACCCTCATTCAGAATCTGATTCAGAAAATATTGGCATAAGATAGATCATTGACACAGACCCCACTACTATTGTCGCCACCACCATAATTCAACCAAAAGAACCAACTGATCCTGAAGAGAGGGAGCGCCTCTTCCATTCAAAGATGTGGGTGAAGGGAACCTTGTTGCATTTTATTGTTGATATCGAAAGCCCGAAGAACCTCATCTCAGCTGAGGTTGTGAAACAGTTGGGATTTTCGACAACACCACACCTGCAACCTTACAACATTGGGTGGATTTTCGAGGGATGAGATCTTTATGTAAGCCATCAATGCCACCTCTCCTATGAAATCCAACCCTTTAAGGATGAGGTATTANGTTGTCCCGATGGATGTTTATGATGTTCTCTTGGGCCAACCATATATGTGGAAGTGCCATGATATCTGTGAGTCTCAACCCCGTAGTTTAATTGTTACTCTTAGGGGTCATCTCTGCAGGATACGAGAGGTAGTTCTGACTATTGTTCCGCCAAAACAATGTCGCAAGGTAATATCTCATACTAAAAAATTCAGCATCTTCACAATCTATTCAAAAGGTTAATAGATGGCCAAGGCAACTACTACAAGCTCAACACCTTCTATCCAGCAGAAGAAGGTTGCAAAAGAAAAATAAGATATTGTTTCTTCACCTACGACGATGCCTACACAATGCCCCCTCAAGTAAAGATACAACAGGTTGGTTGAACATATTCAACCCCTCCAACAAAAGGTTCATGAGAACCTTCCATAAACCAAGCAATTCAATGTCTCCAGCAAGGAAAACAACTCACCAAGATTCAGATTCAACGAACTCTTTCCCCTCTCCCTCGAGAACTGAACACAATAGAGACCATTTCCTCCTAAGGAGGGAGGATTGATCTAGGTGGATATTGGTGGCCACCCACCTATTCCAATTGGCTCAAAATAGTCTTCTAATAACTTACTATTTTTAGCAGGTTTTCGGTTTCTAAACTTCCGGTGGCATTTTGAGGGCCTAAATGAAGTTTTTTCGATATCAAGAACCTCAATGATAGCCAAAGGCTCTCATTGAGCCCCCAAAATGAATCTCCTCATCGATACATTTCCAAATAAATATTGTGTGCCTCAAATGGAGATCATATGCCAAAGTTATGTCCTTGAACAATTGATACACCAAACTACCCAAAATGGGGTCCATAAAACTATTGGATTTTCATCTTTTGAGGTTAAGGTTTCAGATTTTTATTTATGTTAAAAAGGCCTTTGTAGCCTCATTGTAATAATCATCTTCTGGCGAATCTGAGTAGTTGTCACATATCTTCTCAGAGATAAGCTACCACCATTCTAGCGAGTATTTCACTCTGTATTTCTACAGTTTTGTACATTTTTCTCATTAATAGAAATTATGTATTACTGTATCTCTATGTTTATGGTTATATCTCTGCTATATATCTATTATATTATTGGATATATGATATATCTCTCTACATTCCTTTATTATATATCCTCTCTCATTTCATGCTGAAAATAATGTGGATCATATTGTGTATCTTTTAAAAATGTGGTGACACTACTTGTTTGGTAGGAGATTTTTTGTGAAAATGGATAACATCAGCCTTAAATCCTTTTTGGATTAACAAAACTTGAATGTGAGACACAAAAGATGATTATATTTCCTAAGTGAGTATGATTTTGAGATAAATCATATTAAAGGAAAATAAAATGAAATAGAAGACGCACTCAACAGAAAAATAAATGCAATTTTCAACATCAATATGCAAACTAATTTAAAACAAAAAATCAAATCAACAATAGAAAATGACGAAATTTGTAAGAAATTATAGGAAAAATTATAGAATAATGAATCAATTGAGGAAGAATCAAAGTTTAGATGTAATCACGATGGTTGAGTGCAGTAGAAAGATAGATTTTACATTCCAAACAATGCAAAAATGAAAATTTTAATATTGACTGAAGTACATAAGAAACCTTATTCAGGTCATCCAAGATACCAAAAGACTATAAAAACATTGAAAAAAGAGTATTTTTGTCCTGGAATGAAAACTGAAGTAGCTAAATATCTTTCTAGGTTCCTTGAGTGTAGCAATTTAAAGCTAAGCACCATCACCCAGCTACATTGTTGTACCCAATACCCATTCCTAAATGGAAATGAAAATTAATGAGCATGTATTTTATTACAAGACTGCGTAAAGCTAAGAAACATAATTATTCTATAATGGTTGTAGTAGAAAAACTCACTAAAGTTGTACATCTCATTTGAGTGAAATAAACTCATAAATCTATAAACATTGCATAAAGTTTCATGAAAAAAATCTTTAGGATGCATGGTATACCTAAGACTATTATTTCAAATAGGGACATGAAATTCACTTCGATTTTCTGGAAGGATTTGTTCAATGGTTTGGATACTCATTTGAATTTTAGTATCACATATCATCCTCAAGCTAACAATCAAAACGAAAGGGCTAACCGAATTATAGTGGATATGTTATAGATGTATGTGATGGATTGTCACACACCGTAGGAATATTACTTTCATTTGGTTGAGTTTTCATATGATAATGGTTATCATACTTCCTTAAATATGATTCATTTTGAGGTGATGTACGACAGGAAGTGTCGAACACCTGTTAGATGGGACAACCTAGTTGAAAACATTGTTTTGGGCCCATATATGATAAAAGAAATGGAAACAACTTTTAAAAAAGAAAAATATAATTTAAAAAGTGCACGGGATAGAAAAAAGAGTTTTTCATATTTAAGAAAAACACATGCAAAATTTAATATAGGGGATCAGGTTGATCTTAAATTGAAATCCTAACATAATGTATTGAAATTGGGAAAAAGTACAAAGTTGGCACCATGGTATTTTGGGCCATTTCAAGTCCTCGCCAAAGTGGGCCTACTGTCCTATTAGCTTGCACTTCTATGCAATTTAAAAGTTCACAATGTATTTCATGTTTCATTATTAAAGAAGTATGTACTTGATATAAATCATGTTGTAAATTCGAATGTGATTCAGGTGGAACCCGAAGGAAATTTCTAGTTGGAACAACTACATATTCTCAAGAGAAAGAAAATTGTGTTGCAAAACCGAGCCATCACTCAGACTAAAGTGCTATAGAGGAACTTTAGTCCTGAGGAGGATACTTGGGAAATGGAAGAATCCATGAGGAATCCATATCCATTTATGTTCTAGAGTTGAGATGCTCATATTGGAGCACCAAGGATGGTGTTCAATTCAAGGGGGAGAGGATGTAATGTCACTCAGTTTACAAGCATTTAAACATTTTATTTTTTGATAAGTTTATGATGTGGAAGAATTGTAAAAGACTATTGTGAAAATTCCATCATCATATACATTGATGATGAATATTTTTGTAATCTATATTTTAAATTTATTTTAATAAAAAATAAACAAATTGATTAGAGAATCCAGTTACAAAGAGTAAATCATTATTCCATGGTTGAGTGAAAAGGGATAAAAAACATGAGATTAATTATTTTCTATGGGACAAGTGGAACCCTACTCCCAAAGGTGTGGGATGCGAGGGAATAAGCTAGCACACGTTTAGGAAAAGAATATTCCCTAGGGTTAGGGATGATGCTAGCTTGAAAAAGGCCTAGGAAAGATATTATATACATGTATGTTTTGAGTTAGGAAGATGTTGAGTACTTGTGAGTAAATTGAGTTTGATGGTTTTGAGAAAGAATCAAACTCTAATATATCTCGAGAAGGATATATAGTTTTCAGTCCCTATGTAATAATGATTTAGGCTCTGGGGTGACAGGAACAATTAATATTAGATTTTTGTATCTATGGTTGGAATGAAGTGGTTCTCTACTGAGTTTATTTCTGAATTATTGAAGAAGAAACATATATGTTTCCTTGTTTTAATATTATTTGTTTTATTCAATATTGATAAATATGTATAGTATAGAATAAATGAACATGTTGCAGTACTCAGTACTCATTATAATCAAGTATGTGTGTGTGTGTGTTCTTTATTATCGAATTTTCTTGCACCAAGAAAATATCTATATGGCACTAGATTGTTATTTATTTTCAATGAAACTATCATTTACAAATGTTGCAATAAAAAAAAATATGAATCATAGAATATTATGTAGATTGTTTGTCGACGTTTGGGATCCAAATCAAGATTGAGGACGCAAAGCCAAGGAGAAAATTTGAGAAGAGCAACAATAAATATCATATTGTTAGGAGAGGGAGAAAACTAAGAAGCCGTCTTAAAACCCTAAAATTAGTAATTTAATAAAAGAATCCCTAAAAATAATAATAAAGTACTAAGGAAACAAAAAAAAGCCTTAGAATTATTAAGTTTAGTACTAAAAAAACCTTAAATTATTGATAAAATTACTAAAATTGGTATTATTAATAAAGTAATAAAACTTAAATTTAGGTTAGTATTATTAGTATTATAATATAAGAGTTATCAATAATGGTATATAAAACCTAGAATTATTAAGTTGAGTACTAAGAAAAATCCCTAGTATTATTAATAATTTTATCTACTATAGTATTATTAATGAAGTATTAAAATTTAGAATTATTAAAGTTAGTATTATTAGTATTAGAATTTTGAGTATTGGCATTGAATATTTTAACCCTACTTTTTTATGATAGTGATAAAGTATTAGTCTAACTATTATTATTTTTCCCATTGTTGCTAATATTTTCATGGAGTAATTTGAGAAGAAAGCCTTGGATACTTACCCATTGAAACCAGTAATATGGAAGAGGTTTTTTGATGACACAAATGTGTTATGGCCCCATTGGAAGGAAGAACTTGAAAAATTCTTTAAACATGTGAATGATATTTCAACACATATCAAATTCATAATGTAACTTGAAGATAAAAGAAGCATTCCATTTCTATATATGCTAATCAAAAGGAAAAAATATGGGAATCTAAGACACACAATCTACAGGAAAAATACCCACACAAAAAACTATCTTCATGCAAGCTCACATCATCATCCCACCTAGAAAATCGGGGTTCTTAACACCCTGGCCACGAGGGATATTAGAATATTTTATGAACAACACCTAGATCATGAAAAATATCACTCAATATTTTCAGGAGCATAGGTTACAAGGAAAAAGTCATTAAGAATGCAATGAAAAAAGCCATAGAAAGAAAAAGAAATAGACCTCAATCCATGGTTAACCACCCGCCTAGTATGACCACTTACCTTCCTTGCATTCAAGGAGTTACTGATAAGATTTCTAGGGTATTAAGTAAGAAAGAAACAAAAACCTCTTTCATACCACGAGAGAGCATCAAACAGAAAATGAGGTCTGTGAAAGACAAGCTTGACCATCGAAAGTACAAAGGAGTTTATAAAATAGAGTGCTCTTGTGGAAAATGTTACATTGGAGAAACATGTCGTTCCTTTCAATTTAGGATTAAACAGCATGGATATGACATAAAAAATGAACGTACTCACACCTTAGCATTAGAAGAAAATTGTCTCTCAAATAAACACCACATGCTCCTAGAAGACACCAAATCTCTAGCAAAAGAAGATCACTTTTTAAAGCATTAGATTAAGGAAGCAATAGAAATCATCAAGCATCCCAACAACCTGAATAGAGACAATGGTCTAGAGATAAATGAGAACTGGCTACCTTTGATCCATCACAATGGTAATAGGTAAGTATAATCAAGTTTTCCCTTACTCTCCTCGAATCCTTTTATTTAATCTTTTTTTTGGTCTTTTGTCCTAGGGTTACTCCTTACCTTTGATTTTGATCCTAATGCTAATAATATGAGAGCTTAACCTTAACCATCACATTACCAACAAACTTAAGAATACTAGTTACACTAATACTTTATCACTAGCATAAAAAAGTATGGTTAAAATATTCAATTCCAATACTCATAATTCTAATACTAATAATACTAACTTTATTAATTCTAAGCTTTAATACTTCGTTAATAATACTATTGTCAATAATATTATTAATAATAGTAGGGATTTTTCTTAGTATTTTTCTTAGTATTGAACTTAATAATTCTATGGTTTATATACCATTATTAATAACCCTTATATTACAACACTAATAATACTAACATAAATTTAAGTTTTATTACTTTATTAATAAAACAATTTTAGTAATTTTATTAATAATCTTAGGTTTTTTCTTAGTAGTAAGCTTAATAATTCTAGGGTTTTTTTGTTTCCTTAGTACTTTATTATTATTTTTAGGGCTTCTTTTATTAAATTACTAACTTTAGGGTTTAATCCGACCTTTTAGATTTCTCCCTCTCCTTACAATATGACATTTATTATTTCTCTTCTCAACTTTTCTTCCTTTTCTCCTTGGATTTGCATAGTGAATATGGATTTTGATTTGGATCCAACAAGCAATCACTAATACTGTGGGTTATCTGATAAATTCTGAAAACAATCACTACATAAATCTTAATAGTCAGATTATGTAGATAATTATGTAGATTGATAATCATGTAAATATATCATTACATATAAATATTGTAGAGAGGATGGGCCAAGGAGGCCACTTAGGGGAACGCCCACCTCGGGCGCACAAGTCAATCACCTAGGTGCAACACTTCTTCACCTTTTGATGATGAATTAAATATATGTAAAATAAATGGTTCCCTTGGTATATAAGGTGAACCAGGACTAAAATAAAGTTTTCTTACCTTTTCTTCTGAAGTTATGTGTCTTGGTTGCTTTATTTTTTAAGTTTTCATTTTACATTCATGACAATTTTGTTTTTAGGGTTTTCTGAAGAATAACCAATGCGCCTTCCTTCATGGACGCCTCCTGGTGAATCTGTTTGCCATGCTTCCACCTCTGAGAGAAAGATTATCTCATTAGCTATCCACTCTCTTAGGGAGAAAATCATTTCCTTTGAGTTTTCTGAGGTAGAAAGGAGGGCGCACCAACTGGGGTTTGCACCCTTGTTGGTGTCTTCTTTGTGGGAATGAAGTGAGTGTGCCCTCTTCCATGGATGCAATATGCTTCTTCCACTAATCCTTGGAGGTCACTCTGAGATCGCCAAAACCTCTTGGCCACTCTCAATTCACCTCAGCTTGGATCCCCATTTTCTTGGTCACCCAAACTAATGGTGTGTCCTTGTTCAGATTTGCGCCCTTGAGGAGAGTTTTTCGTCAAAAGTCAAACTATGGATTGCGTGGTCACCTTCTCCTATAGATCACCTTCTTGTGTAGATAAATTGGTATGAGAGCCTCAATATCCATGGAAAATCTTCCAATATTCAAGATCGAGCCAAATTTTTTGGGGGTTTCTATGAAATAATCCAGATTTTTCCCATTCAATGGTTCCCATTTCTATGCAAGAAGCTCCACAACTCTCATAAGCCACAAGGGATCCCACATCTCCATTACCACAGAGAGGAGTTCCACATATCTAAAACATTACAGGACTCTCCCTCTAGACCAGTTCAAGCTCCGTTGCTTCAGGGATTTGAGTCCTCTGTTCTCAAAATAGAGTCCTTTATTCAACATTGAAACCTAGGGGAACCTTTTCTCTTCGGCTGGACTCATAATGCCTCCATGAAAGATCCTTTGGAATTAAACTCAGATTCCAACACATCAAATCCCATCCAAGATCTTCCCTCCATCCTCAATGCGTTGCTCAGAATGCAACAACAAAACAATCCAGATCCCTTCTGGTTGGACACTCGAATCCAACTACCCAAATTTGCTGGGCAAACCAATGGTGAAATGGTGGATTCTTGGATATGTATCCTATAAACCTTTTTCAATACGTGTCCAGGCATTACCGAAGAGAAGGGTACTTACATTTTGTTTTTTCTTTGCATAACCTTATACCATACTAGCTTAACACTTAGGAGAGGTTCCCATCGAATACAAGTATTTTTTTTTTCTAACTCATATGTTACTATATGGTTTTTAATACAATACACATATCTACCTATACAATAGGATTCGAATTTCAGTTCCCTTGTTTAATAGAATCGGGCTATTTGGATTTTGCGCATAAGTTTATATCCCCGAGAGTTAAATGCTTGTACTCTTACCTGGCTGTGTCAACATCAGACTTCAAGTCCTGAATGTAGTACATGACATGAATGGGTTTAAGGATATTAATGATGGTTTAGGAGTGGTTTCAATGTGTTTTCTTTGATGGCTTCATTTTAGTTATGTTACAACTCATCTCCACCATAACGAATTGAACCCTGACCAATTCCACACCATTCTCTACATAACTAAACTAACTAACCCTCCTCTTCTTGTTGGAGTAATGAAAAGATAACTTCAATGACAAAAGTTTAGCGACCGAATAGTTTCACTCGACAATCTTGGATTTACTGTTATTAACTTCAGCATTAATGGAGATGGATGTATTTGTTAGGAGGAGTTAAGGGCCTGCCATGAACTTAATTAGGGTCCTCTTAAACATCAATCTCGAGGACTCTCCCTCCTGTTCTTCCCAATCCTGGTGTGCCAACTTTTCCCTAGTGCATGGAATGTACCTTCGGTGATGTAAAGAGTGGTACTCGTCCCTCTTAGGTTTTGGCGGTCTATCTTATGCCCTTGTGACTCTAAAGGAGAAGGTTTTGTATTACACATTTCTCCACAGGGAAAGGCTACAGTCTTTGCGGGTAAACTTGGTGAATTCGAAGGCAACATCTGACTACCTGGTAAGTTTTTTTTTTAAGGGAACTGTCGTATCTCAAGCTCGAATCATAGTTCATTGTTTGTTTTTTATACAAGAAAGAATTTGCTTCCTATAACCTTTATTGTGAATTTAAAGACCCTCTTTACTTCCGATAGTTATGTGCAGAGTCTACGCATTTCCTTTTTTATTTTGGTATCAACTGTAGAAGAGGTTTCTCACTATATCCAAGAGTCACTACTCTTTACCTCTGTGAACTTAGAGTCATACTTCGCGTCCACTATTTGTGTCCCATGGGTTTATTTCTGGTTCATTCCTTTTGTTTACCCTGTGACTAGAAACTGTATTTGGGAACACTTAGAGTAGTTCATAAGAGTTTATCCTTACGTCGTGTAAAGACTCCTAGAAAAAGGGTCAAGCTGGAACCTTAACGTATCTGTTTCTCCTCTGTGACTGATGCATATTATTGTAGTATGGTGGTGGTCTACCAGGAGTTTATCTCTTAATAAGTTAGGGTACTTTCCATGATAACTTCTATTGACTATGATGTCATTCCTTATGTTCTTCATTTTCTGTTCATAAAGGATTTTTAATAAAAGATTTAACTCTTGAATTCGCAATGCTATTTTATTTTTCAAAGAAATTGTTAAATCTTGTATACATGGATTTCTCTGTATTAAGGGTGGGACTCTGTCTGTTGTGAGGGTACCCACCAGAAGTTCCAGGGACCATCCTCCCCTCGGCTAGGTTTGATTACAAGGAAATAAATGGCAATTAGAGGGCGCAGTGTTTCGGCCCCTAAGTTAAGTATTCCGACATAACCGTGGTTATCAATTTTACCCTTTCGATTCTATATTTACAGTCCTACTCTGTACTTTACTAATGTTTTCCATGATGTCCAAATACAGGTATGCCCACTTCACAGCATAGGTATCCGGCCTCTACTCATTATGACAAAGGTACTCGGGTTCCGAAATGTGGCTCTCAACTTGATTCTTAATTCAAAGCATGGAGGTCATGATTCTATTTGTAGCTTTCTGTTGTTAAAAGTAACATTACTCATGCTCCGATTCCCTGTGTCGGATGTCTGAGGGTTAAATCCCTTTTGTTTTTTTGTTAAAGTTCCATTTAAGGAGATGTAAACAGTTGAGCATGATGTAGGGAAATGACAGATATGCTAATGCTAGAAATTGGCGGAAACAGATCTAAGTTTACGGTTGGGAAAACTCTTAAATATGTTAAGCTTAGTAATGGAGGAATATTATTTTTCTACTTGGAAATAGCTTACCCTCAACGTTCTGTACATTACTTCTGTAATTTAAAGTATTCGGAAATCTTTTAAACAGTTATAATAGCCATCATTTCTTGACTTTATTAATGTGTGTATGATTAGACTCTTGTTAACGCAATTCTTATTTGGAATTTACACCAACGAGGATCGTTCAGAGGCGAGGTATCACATCTCCTAGTCTTTGCGTATTGTAGATTCTTGTCTTTCGAACGATTGCATCTTCAGAATAGATTGCATTACTCTGTAATCTCTTAAAATAACTTTCTGTAAAATGTGAAGAAAACTTAATAGATATCCTAAATGGTAATGCTACAGCCATAAAATTATTTGTTTCTCTCTGGGCACAACATATGTAAGATGTGTCATACGTTGATATTGTATCAACGAAATCATTTATTCGCTTTTCTGTAGTATGATCCTAGCATGAATATATCGTTAAGTTTAGAGTAGTCTTGATCCTTTGATTGTGTTCATTCCCATATGCTTCATTATTCTGGTTCTATCCAAGTTCGACTATTTATGTGATTCTGTTTAGGAATTAAAATTGCAAAATGAAATATATATGCTTGTAATAGACTTGTTCGTTCATTGATACATATTCGATTCTACTTAAGGTTTTAATTTCAAGAAATATTTCCATATTTAAATCCTACAGTCTAATCGTTGAATTCTATAAGGATATCATATATTTTATATTTATTTACAGGTTCTAAATCCATAGTAGAGGTTACTAGGGAATGATTCCATAATTGATATGTAAACTATTTGATAGTAAAGTGGACTGTATATTTCATGAAATCGAACATCCTTTGTCTAGGCTATTGAATGCAAACCAACTTTAAGGATTCCACTATATCAATAACCAATTCATTCCACAGAGGTAGAAATACTGAAATTTAGATATAGTAATGACTTACAACAATTATATGATCATTAAAACAAATGCTAGAAACCATTTCAGTTCAGATTTGACATGCACAGTGCATTAGATATAAAATCATTCAGACATATAAGGATTAGAGTAGAATATCTAAACTAAACTTGCAGGAAAACAAAGGGAACAACCATGTTCCTCCCAAACCGTAGAACCGAGTAGCCAAGATCACTTGCATAGTTCACCCCCTAGCCTGACCATGAGTCCATGAGGGTGAACTTGGAAATCCCTCTTCAACAATGTCCTTCAATTCAGTAGCTTCCCCTTGCCTCACACTCATTCAGTGTTCATAACAGGAAGGAAAAAAAATCCATAGTCTCTTTCCCAGCATACTTGGCAGCGTCCTGCCTCCTCACATATGTTTATTTATTAATTGCCTAGGTCTTTTTTCCCTCCCTTGGTAATTTTCACAGCTTCCTAAATCCCTAATTTTCAGGGGCTGCTAATGGCCAAATCATTAATTTTCCACTTGTAAAAATCAGCCTAGGGGTAGTTCCAAGTAAAATATTATGTTTTTAAACAAGTGTCATTGTCAAATAGTTAGTTGGGTCAAATTATATATCTTCCCAATAGTCATAATAATTTATTACAAATAACAAATTCAAAATTTGGAATTGCCATAAATGGCAAAAATTTTCCAAATTCGAATTTACTAAAAACAGAATAAATTTCCAGAAATTTAAATTTCCAAAATATTTTATTCTAGGGGATGTCACATTATGGATCAAATGGAACCAACTTTGACATCTCCCTTCACAAGGAGTGCAAGGCTACATAGACTTATTCTGCAAGATGCACCTCTTACTTCATGTTCTATATTCGGAAGAGGTACTCATATTAAAATTTGTGGCTAGTTTATTAATTCAATTATGTCGAGAAGTAGAGTTGTTTGAAAATCCAACTTTAGATAAAACATTTTAGAGATATTTGGCTATAGAAAGGAAAGTCTCTCCTAGAGGTCGTATTCCTCATTCTCTCCCTTACACCAACCCCCCACCTCACAACCATCCAGATCCCATACCTTAGCCCCTTTTCCACCTCCTCGGACTCAAAACCCCACACCCAATACATATACAAGGACACCCTGGTGCTCATTCAAAAAAGCTACTTCACATAATTCATCAGATTGTCGAATCTTCCAAAATCTAAAAACCAACAAAACTCTACTCATTGAGCTCATTGTGCCTTCCTAAGTAGAATATATTGAAGAAGCTCCTCTGGACAATCGCACAGAAGTAGATCCCTCATTGATTCTAATGACCTGGGAATATTTGAACGCATCCACCCAATCCCTCTTCACCCATAACTGCCAAATCAGAAACACCTTAGCTTTACTGATTATGGACAATGGAAGCTAAAAAAACTTGGTGTCTCAATCCCTTGTCAACCTCCCTAATCTTGTCACTACTCCACATCCACAACCCTATCAACTCAGATGGGTACAGAAGGATGGCCCTCGCCTCCTAGTTTCCAAGCATTGTATGGTCACTTTCGCCATAGGCCAATTCAAAGATACTATTGATCCGGATTTATGTAGGAACACAATGAAATACAGAAATACACATAAACGTAGAGATGCAGCGGAAATAAGACTTCATTTCATTAATAACAAATGACTGAAATATGCTTAC
>SNQJ01S0002272.1:131644-145189 GCA_010110895.2 Picea sitchensis
CTAACTACAAATGCATACTAATGCATACTAAAGAAACACACTTTTACCTAACGACATATTAGACCAAGTAGATCTTAACTAACTCCTAAGTGTCTAAATATCCTAACATTGGCTACCATCAAGTTCGAATGAATCCACATGATGTTTGGAAAACAACGTTCAAGACCAAATTTGGTCTTTTTGAGTGGAAAGTCATGCCTTTTGGTCTAACCAACGCCCCAACCACTTTCATGAGGCTCATCAATGACATCGTCATAGCGCATTTGGTTCGATTTGTGGTCATCTACTTAGATGACATTCTCATCTTCAGTCAGACATGGGACACTCACATGCAACATGTCTCACAAGTTCTCAAAATTCTCCAAGAACACAAGTTTCAAGTCAAAGAGAAGAAGTCATATTTTGGTTAGATTTCAGTTCCTTATCTCGGCTTTGTGGTCATCTCAGAGGGTATTCAACCATATCTATAATGTATCCAAGCATTGAAACAATGGCCTCTACCTTCTTCATCTAAGGAGTTCAAAAGCTTTTTGGGTGGCATCAATTTCTATCGTAAGTTCATTCCCTATTTTTCAAATCTTGCTCGACTTTTGCATCAACTCTCAAATACATCTTCTACATTCATCTAGACCAAAGAAGAAACTACTCACTTTTCTCATCTCAAAGATGCCCTCTACTCATCTCTTGTTTTACATCTGCTAGAACTCTCCCAACCCTTTGAGATTGAGTCTGATGCCTCACAATATGCTATTGGTGTCATACTTAAACAGGGAGGACACCCCATTGCTTACCACTCTGAAACCTTGCCCGAGGCAAAGAAAAATTATAATACCTATGACAAGGAGTTTTATAGTTTGGTGCAAGCACTCAAACAATGGAGGAATTATTTTTTGGGTAAAGAAACCATTCTACATACCAACCACCACCCTTTGATTTTCATCAACTCTCAATTGAAAATTCAGGAACAAGGACACCTTAAATGGGCCTCCTACATTCAACAATTTCACTTAGTCATCAGATATAAGAAAGGCACTTCTAATAAAATGGTTGATTTTCTAAGTCAACCTCCCACTCTAGTTCTTTCCATTCTAGAAGTGCGTTGTGCTACTTATGACACATGGAAATTTCAATATGCTACTGACACCAACTTTTGAGAGATTTGGGAAGCTTTTCAAAGTCCCACAATGATCAATCAGGCCCCCTTCCTAGAATACACTATTTGGGATGGGTGGCTATATAAGTTGAATTTGTTATGTGTTCCACACTCAGAAGACCGCCTCTTTCTCATCAGGGAGGCGCATGCTTCATCCTATGGGGGCCACTTCCGGACCTTAAAGACCACCCAAGATCTGCAATGCTATTTTCATTGGCCTTCCATGCAACCTCAATTTGAAACATTTATCAGAGCTTGTGCCTTATGATCACAATCCAAGCCATCCAACCGGAAGAATGGGTTGTATCAACCACTTCCTCTTCCTTCTCGGCCTTGGGAGTCAATATCAATGGACTTCCTTAGTGGACTTCCCACAACCCAAAAGAAACATGATGCAATCTGGGTAGTGGTATGTCGCTTCAGCAAAATGGCACTTTTTATCCCATGCACAAAGACTACTATAGCAGCGCAAACTGCGGAACTCTACTTCCGCCATGTCTGGCCCCATTTTGGCCTCCCAAGAAGTATCATCTCAAACAAAGATTCGCGCTTCCTCAGTACATTTTGGAAGACCATATGGGTGCTATTGGGGTGCCACCTCAAGTTTTCTACTGCATTCCATCCTCAAATGGATGTCCAAACATAGGTTGTCAATAGAGTCTTGGTACATGCTCTCTGAACTCACTTTGGGTGCAGCAAACAATAGGACAATTACTTGCACATTCTCCAACATATCTACAACAAGGAAAAACATTCCTCTACAAGATTTTCACCTTTTGAAGTCTGCTTGGGCTTCCAACCAACATCTCCAACCGAGCTCCCACTCACTTGGGCTCGTCAAGGTACCTTCCATCAACAATAGGAACAACTGTCAGCTCAACAATTTCTCCAAGAAATTGCACAACGCCACAATGAAGTCACATTAGCACTCAAAGAAACCCAAGATCATGCCAAGAAGCACCATGAAAAACAAAGAACCTTCATGTCCTTTCAACCAGGGGATCAAGTCTGGTTACACTTGGATAAGAAGTTCTTCAAAGGCCACCATCACAAGATTCTTCCAATCAGATATGGTCTGTATACAATAATAAAAAATATTGGAGAAAATGCATATAGGTTGGATCTGCCACCCCAACTCGGAATCCACAACGTCATTAATGTAAATTGATGCAGACCCCCTATCCCTCTTAAGGGCTACGCGACGTCCTGGTCAGGATCTTCTGATTCAGGAGCCCAAATGGCTCTTCTGGTTCCAAACTGGAATCCTTCAAATGAACACACAGGTCCCTCCACTAATGCTCAATTGGATTTTCCAAGCGCCCAGCGTGAGATCCCACAACACACATATCCTTCCTGCCTTTCATGAATCGCGATTTCGGGTTTCGTGATTTTGGGTTCAAGGGATATCTCTGTTCCTTGGAACCCCCGGTTGCCGAAATGCTGAAATGCCAAACCCTGAAAGGGTACTACAAAGACACGTCGCATTTCATGACTTCGGGGTTTTCGATGCAAAATGCATCGGCTCCTTGTCCTCAGAATTGTCGAAATGTTGAAATGCTAAAATATTGGGGACTCAGACTTCACAAGTCAAGTGTCCCATCCCTTTCTCTTTAAACCCCCGGTTGCCAAAATGTCGAAAGATCCTGGCATTCGATCAACGACTCACAATGATCCATGGGATCGACGGTTTCAGTCGAATCGTGATTTCGCGATTTTGTGGTTCAGGATTCTGAAAGACAAGGATCTTTGTCTTTCCAACTCACGGTACCCGAAAACCTGAAATGGACCAACGGTCCAGATATGTCTGTGATTGATGGTCACTATCCCTCCTCAGATTTGGACATCAAAAGGCCCTCACCGCTAACTTCCTCATAGCTCCACCTAATCCAACGACTTGCTGGGTTTCAACATTTCTCCTCGAGGACTCTCCACTGTCTATCTAGATCTTCGGGATCTCCCCTCCTGGATCTACACAGTGTTAAAGCCTGCGCTTCTTCCTCAAATCGAATAGTCCACGGGATTTTCCACCACGATCCAACACTCGACGACGTTCTTCCACCTGAGCTTTTTCTCTCTTTAGACTTAGAAGATTTTATAAGTCTTCAAAGTCTCAGTCTTCACTTCTTCCAGGGAATGAGTTCCTAGATATTGATAACACTTTTCGAAGCATTATCCCTCCTGAGATTTTTCTGGTTCAGAATTCGATTTCCTATGCACTCCATGCGTCTGAGGGATTTCAATAACTCAGATCCACGATATTTCTCACAGAGAAATTCCTCCTGATCTCCTTACGTTCCTCTCTGGCTCGATGCACACCTTGCAGAGCTTCCAATGAAGAGAAACAATTGAAACTGGAAAAACTCACAGTTCCATCCACTTGTTCATGTAAACAGAAATGACAGGAAAATGCACCCAGTCCACACACCATACATTTGGATCAATTTTCCATTCTTTTATATTCACAAGTTCCCGATGGCTACAGAATACATTCAAAATTATAGTAACTCAAAACATTGAGATCTCCTACTAACTCACAGTTCTCTCTTACAACTAATTTCTTTCTGTATTCCAACTCTCCTTATTAACTGGGTGTACCAACTTCTACATAACTCAAAAACGTTTCTAGGGTTTCCCCTAGCTACTTTCCTACTCTAAAATTCATCCTATGCTATCTTAGTTCAGTTGCATTCCATATCCGAAGTGGAAACTCCTGCTCTGTTTACAATTTCAAAACTTTCCTCAAAGGGTAAAATTTGGCACCGGTTCAAGTGTGCCTCCAAAGGTGAATTCTGGCACTGAGGGGAGGCGAATTCTGAAATTGGTTGTAACTGCCCACGTTGAATTTCTGGAAGAAATCTCACGTGTTAAGTGGTCCCACCTTTGTGCGCTTGCCAACGATGCTCCTGCATCATACTCCCCTTCACAAAAATTCATGGACCCCTGTCCATGAGCTCCTCTACTAACTTTCCCTACTTCTCGATAGCAGCTTCATTTTCCCAACTGACATCTTCTATTGGGCATCCTTTACATTTGAACAGATACTCAAAATAAGTCTTCCTCCTGGTCTTCTTGCCAATCCTTTGATCCAAAATCTTCTCCATATGTAGCTTCTCTGCCACAGGCATCTTCTTCTCCCACTGAATCTTTCCTTGATCTTCTAATCCTTTTGTGTCATCTTTCCTGTAAGGGTACAGGTCTAAGACATTTAATATGGGTGAAACACCCACACCATCTGGCAACTTGATCTCATAGGTGTTTGCATCAAACTTCCTCAAGATCTTACAGGGTCCTATCTTCTTCATCTTTAATTTTTTATATGTTCCACTAGGGAACCTTTCCTTCCTGAGACATGCTAAAAATTGATCTCCCACTTCAAATTGAAGTTCCTTGCGATGTTGATCAACTCTATGTTTGTATTTTTGGTTAGAACTCTGTAATTGTTCTTTGATCTGACTATGGAGTTTCTTCATTTCAACAACAAAATCCTCTGCTCCAACACTTCTGATCTCTCCCTGTTCCAAGTCCCTTTACTCAGACACTCCCCTGGGTTGCATTCAATAGAGTATTTATAATGGGCTCCTTCCAATGCTTCTGTTTGGTGAGTCATTGTATGCAAATTCTTCTTGTGGCAGAATCTGATCCCACTGGTTATGGTGTTCAGTAACCAGACTTCTCAATAAGTTTCCTAAACTTCTATTTACCACCTGAGTCTACCCATTTGTATGAGGGTGATAATTTGAGATGAAGGACAAATCTATCACCATCTTCTCCCAAAATGTCCTCCAAAAGTGACCAACAAATTTTTTGTCTCTGTCTGAGACAATTCTCCTGGGTAGACAGTGAAGTCTCACAACTTCTCTGAAAAATAGATTTGCAACATGTGTTGCATCACTAGTCTTCTGGCATGGGATGAAAAGTGCCATCTTTGAAAACCTATCTACCACAAAAAATATGGAATCGAATCCCCTTTGTCTTCTTGGCAATCCCAACATGAAATCCATGCTTATTTCATCTCAAGGCCTCTCTGGTATTGGCAATGGTTGATACAATCCAATGTTCTGTATTTTCCCCTTTGCATGTTGGCAGATCCTACATCTGTTCACAAAATTTATCACCTCTGTTCTCATACCTGGCTAATAGTATGAACTGCTCAACTGTGCAAATGTTTTATCATGGCTGAAATGTCCAACCAATCCTTCACTATGCTCCTCCTTTAGAAGATTGTCCCTCATTGAGCATCTTGGTATGCACAATTGATTTCCTTTGAACAACAATCCTTCCTGAACCATATAATCTGTCCACTGACTTCTATCTCTCAGTACAGGGCTTGTACATGCTTCGTAGGTCTCCTTGAAATCTGTATCATCACAATACATGTCCTTAAGGTGCTCAAACCCCAAGGTCTCCACATGGAATTCTTGCAGAATTAAACATCTCCTTCTTAACACATCAACAACTTTGTTAGTATTCCCAACAATATGTTTTATGACAAAAGTAAACTTTTGCATAAATTCAACCCATTTTGCATGCCTTTGATTCATTTTTTCTTGTCGGGTTATGAATTGTAAAGCTTGGTTATCATTGTACAAGACAAACTCTTGCGGGACAAGATAATGCCTCCATTTATTCAATGCTTGAATTATGGCATAGAACTCCTTGTCATATGTGGAGTATTTTCTCTTAGTCTCATTCACCTTCTCGCTGAAATAGGAAATAGGTCTATTATCCTGACTCAAAAATTCTCCTATTGCAACTCCACTTGTGTCACATCGTACCTGAAATGTCTTCCCAAAATTCGACAAGATCAGAATTGGTCATTCTGTTATCTTCTCCTTCAGTATATTAAAGCTCCTTTCAGCCTCCTCTGTCCATTTAAAAGACTTGTGTTGCTTCTTCACTGTATCCATCATTGGTGCACAAATTCCACTGAAGTCTCTAATGAACTTTCTGTAGAAACTTGCTAAACCATGAAAGCTCCTTACTTCGAACATGCTCCTTGGTGACGGCCATTCCCTGGTTGCTTTCACCTTTTCTGGATCCATCTTCAATTCATTCGAAGATATCACAAAACCCAAGTAAATGAGATTTGTCTTCATAAAAGAGGACTTCTTCAGATCGATCAGTAGCTTCTCCTATTGTAGCCTCCTCATTACTAGTGTTAGGTGCCTCAAATTCTCCTCTTTAGTCTTGCTAAAAATCAATATATCGTCCAGATATACAACCGTGAACTTACCAATGAAATCTTTTAGAATTTCGTTCATCAGTCTCATAAAAGTTCTTGGGGCATTCATTAAGCCAAATGGCATAAACAACCACTCATACAGACCTTCATTCGTCTTAAAGGCTATTTTCCATTCATCACCTTCTCTCATCCTGATCTGGTGATATCCACTTTTCAAATCTATCTTAGAAAATAAATTTTCTCCACTTAATAAATCCATTAAGTCATCCATTCTCGGTAAAGGAAATCTGTACTTGATGGTGATCTTGTTGATGTCTCTCGAGTCTGTGCACATTCTCGATCCTCCATCTTTCTTTGGGCTTAACACAGTTGGTACTGCGCATGGGCTCAAACTTTCAAACCCTTATGCAACAATTCTTGGACTTGGTTCTTCACTTCCTCATTCTCTCGAGGTGTTAATCTGTATGCTACTTTGTTTGGCAGGCTTGCTCCTAGTATCGAGTCTATATGATCATTGATACTCCTGATGGGCAGAAATGAGTTTGGCAACTCATCCACCACTATATCAACAAAGTTATCCAGCAGCTCCTAAAATTCTTTAGGTAAATCATCCACTAATGTACTCGTAAGGATGACTTTGGGCTTCCTCACCACAACGAACTGTATCTCCTGTTCTTCCTTGAATTCTTTTAGGAGTTCCTTCCCACTCATGAGAAGTATGTGTGTGCTGGCTTCCCCTTTCGCTCTCTTCTCCTCCATTGGCAACAACATATGGTTCCTACCATTCTTTTCCAATGTATATGTATTCCTCCTTCCATTGTGAATGAAATTTATGTCAAACTTCCATGGTCTTCCCAACAAAATGTGGCATACATCCACGGGAATTACATCACATGGGATTTCATATTTATATCCTCCTATTTTAATTTCAACCATGCATTGTTTAGTGATCATTACCTAGTGTCCTTTTTGCAGCCATGAGACTTTGTATGGCCTTGGATGTGTACTTGTCTTCAACTCCAATTTATCCACCATCTCTATGGATACTAGGTTTTCAGTACTCCCACTATCAATGATCACCTTTCATACTTTATCCTTAGTCTTGCAAGTTGTCCTGAAGAGATTGTTTCTTTGCACTAGCTTTTCAATTTCTGGCTCTAGTTTTAAGAGAACTTTTCTCAACATCAGGGATGCTCCATCCTCTGCTCTTTCTTCTTCAACATCTCTTCACCATGCTTCTAAAATGTGAGCTACTCCTCCTTCCTTCTTCTTCTCAGGACATTCCCAAGACATGTGCCCTATCTTTCCACAATTATAGCACCTTACCCCTCCTCTGCCTCTTCCTCTAGAAGAGTTTCTTCCACCATTATGTCTTCCTCATGAACTTCCTCCTCATTCTAAGTGATTGTGTGGTTTCTTAGCCTTGTCCTTAAACTGATGTGCTCTGTCATGGTTAAATCCATTGATTTTGCTTGGGACCAAGCCTTTACGTCTTCCTCGCTGGTTCTGTTTTCTGGCCAGCTTCTCCTCTGCCTTCAGCGCAAACTAATAAGACTCTTCCATATTCCTCACTAACATCATGCTAAGATCATCCTGGATTTCATATCTCAAGCCATTTATATATATGGTGACTCTTTCTTCGTCTCTCTCCCTTTGTCCAGTTCTGATGTTCAGCCGGTAGAACTCCTCGGTGTACTCCTTGACTGTCAACACTTTCTATCTGAGGTTCTGTAGCTTCCTGAACAGATTGATCTGGTAGTCATTGGGTATGAACTTAGCCTTCAATTTGTCTACCATCCTGTGCCAACTCTTTATCCTTTGTTTCCCTTTACTTCTCCTCTTAGCCTGCAGTTCGTCCCACCACAGTGTTGCATGCCCTTTTAGCTGGGTGACTGCCTGCTTCACCTTCTTCTCCTCATCAACATATTCATAGTCAAAGTGTTTGTCCATGGACCTTATCCAGTCCAACAGTTCTTTAGCATCTAGATTTCCCTCATATATGGGGACCTCTATCTTAGCTCTACCTCCCAATCTGGCAACTTCTCTCAAAAAATGTTCTTCTGCAGCATCCTCTCCTACAACTTCTTCAACCTCAACCTCTTCACTTTCTGCATCACTGACATCCCCAACATTAGGTGCTCTTCTCTGTGATGCTTCCATTGTTTCCATTCAAGCATGAAGCTCTCACATCTCCCTGTCTACAACACGGTTGGCTAAAGTCGGCTCTCGTCTTCTTGGCGGCATTATGTCGACTATCTATCACACACAAAGTACAACTTCGATTTCTCTGTCTCCTTATTTTCCTCCTTCGCCTGAAGTCTACAGACGAAAAACTTATTCTCTGATACCACCTAATGCAGACCCCCTATCCCCCTTAAGGGCTGCGCGACCTCTCGGTCAGGATCTTTTGATTTTGGAGCCGAAATGGCTCTTCTGGTTCCAAACTGGAATCCTTCGAACGAACACATAGGTCCCTCCACTAATGCTCAGTTGGATTTTCCAAGAACCCAACGTGAGCTCCCACAACACACGACCAAGAGCCGTGACCGCACACTTATCCTTCCAGCCTTTCGTGAATGACGATTTCAAGTTTCGCGATTTCAGGAAATCTGGGTTCAAGGGATATCTCTACCCCTTGGAACCCCCGGTTACCGAAATGCCAAAATGCTGAACCCCGAAAGGGTACTCCAAATACACGTCGCATTTCGTGACTTCGGGGTTTTCAATGCAAAAATCCCCGACTCCTTGATCTCAGAATTGCCGAAATGCCGAAATGTCGAAATATCGGGGACCGAGACATCACAAGTCAAGCGTCCCGTCCCTTACTCTTCGAACCCCTGGTTGCCGAAATGTTGAAATATCCTGGCGTTGGATCAACGACTCACAACGATCCTTGGGATTAAGAGTTATGGTCGAATCACGATTTCACAATTTCACGGTTCGAGATTCCGAAAGACAAGGATCTCTATCTTTCTGACTCGTGGTACCCGAAATCTTGAAATGGACCAACGGTCCAGATCTATCTGTGATTGATGGTCACTATCCCTCTTGAGCTTTAGACATCAAAAGGCCCTTGTTGCTAACCTCCTTGCAGCTCCACTTGATCTAATGGCCTGCGGATTTTCGATGTTTCTCCTCGAGGAATCTCCACCGTCTGTCAATATCTCTGGGATCTCCCCTCCTGGATCTACGCAGCTTTAAATCCTGCACTCCTTCCTCAAATCGGATGGTCCATGGGATTTTCCACCACGATCCAACGCTCGACGACGTTCTTCCTCCTGAGCTTTTTCTTGCTTCAGACTTAGAAGATTTTGTAAGTCTTCGAAGACTCGGTCTTCACTTCTTCTAGGGAATGAGTCCCTTGATCTCGATAACACTTTCTGAAGCGTTATCCCTCCTGAGCTTTGTCTGGTTCAGACTTCGATTTCCCGCGCACTACTTGCATATGAGGGATTTCGATAACATAGATCCACGGTATTTCTCGCAGAGAAATTCCTCCTGATCTCCTTATGTTCCTCTTTGGCTCGATGCACACCTTGCAGATCTTCCAATGAAGAGAAACAATTGAAACTGGAAAAACTCACAGTTCCATCCACTTGTTCATGTAAACAGAAATGACTGAAAAATTCACATAGTCCACACACCATACATTTGGATCAATTTTCCATTATGTTATATTCACAAGTGTCTAATGGCTACAAAATACATTCAAAATTACAGTAACTCAAAACACTGAGATCTCCTACTAACTCGCAGTTCTCTCTTATAGCTAATTTCTCTCTGTATTCCAGCTCTCCTTACTAATTGGGTGTACCAACTTCTACATAACTCAAAAATGTTTCTAGGGTTTCTCCTGGCTACTTGCCTATTCTAAAATTCATCCTACACTATCTTAGTTCAGTCGCATTCCAGAGCCGAAGTGGAAACTCCTGCTCTATTTACAATTTCAAAACTTGCATCAAAGGGTAAAATTCAACACCGGTTCAAGCGTGCCTCCAAAGGTGAATTCTGACGTTGAGCGGAGGTGGATTCCAAAATCAGTTGTAACTGCCCACGTTGAAGTTCTGGAAGAACTCTCATGTGTTGAGTGGTCCCGCCTCTGTCTGCTTGCCAACGATTCTCCTGCATCATAAATCATTTAAATTTGTTTGAGCCTTCCCTCTTGGAAGAACCAGTCACCATCACTCATCGAGTGGACAACATTCCTGATTTCCAACTCCCATTGGTGAAAGACACCATATTAGACACTCGAAGTCGCTCTACAAGACACCAGACTTACACTTCATATCTAGTAGCCCGCTAAGGCCAAACTCCAGCTCAGGTAAAGTGGATCACAATTGATGTATTGCACAACAAGTTTCTACATATTCTCATGGAATCTGAGATGCTTCCAGATCTAAACAGGGAGGAATTGGGCCAAGGAGGCCATCTAGGGGAACGCCCACCTCGGGCACACAAGTCAATCACCTAGGCGCAACACTTCTTCACCTTTTGATGATGAATTAAATATATGTAAAATAAATGGTTCCCTTGGTATATAAGGTGAACCAGGACTAAAATAAAGTATTCTTACCTCTTCTTCTGAAGCTATGTGTCTTGGTTGCTTTCTTTTCTGAGTTTGCATTTTACATTCATGACAATTTTGTTTTTAGGGTTTTCTGAAGAATAACCAGTGCACCTTCCTTCATGGCTTCTTGCTGGTGACTCTGTTTGTCATGATTCCACCTCTAAGGGTAAGATTATATCATTATCTAGCCACTCTCTTAGGGAGAAAATCATTTCCTTTGAGTTTTCTGAGGCATAAGGGAGGGCGCACCAACTAGGGTTTGTGCCCTGGCTGGTTTCTTCTTTGTGGGAATGAAGTGAGTGTGCCCTCTTCCATGGATGCACTGTGCTTCTCCCACTAATCCCTGGAGGTCACTCTGAGATTTCCAAAACGTCTTGGCCACTGTCGGGTCACCTCGGCTTGGATCCCCATTTGCTTGGTCACCCAAACTAATGGTGCTCCCTTGGTCAGATTTGCGCCCATGAGGAGAGTTTTTGGTCAGAAGCCGAGCTATGACTTGCGTGGTCACCTTCTCCTGTAGATTGCCTTCTTGAGTAGATCAGAGGAATATAAACAATTTTTTTTTTCTTATACACAATTGAGAAATAACAAGTCTTATTTTATATTGTTCTACCTAATTATTTCCCTTTAAAATTAATATTTCAAAAGAACAAAAAAATATTTCTTGGAGATATATATATATATATATATATTTTACAATGAGTAAAATATACATGCAACCATAAACTAGAATACACCAACTCAACAAGTATAAGGTTCTTAACTAGACAACTATATAAGGTTCGTAACCAAAGAACTATTTGAAAAGGAATTTAAATAACAACCTAACCATTTCATATAGGAAACACCACAAAACATTATAAGATAATGTAAAGAAACATTTAAAATATTTTTTATATGATGAAAAGAGAGCCAAGAATGGTTATAAGAAATATATGTTCATGCAAGTAGTAGCCTCGTAGAACTTTGTTCTTGTGGTCAAGAAAACGAGATGTTAACGAGATGTTAGCATTGTATTTCTGTTGTATAGATATATCTTTTTTGTTGTTCTTTTTATTTTCGCACATTGACATAAAGAACTGATCTATATTCTATGAAGCGATAATGTAGTATTTAGTCAAAGGGAACTACTTTTTAATAGCTAGTATTTCATTAAATTATATATGGAACTACTAAAAAATTAGATATATTAAAAATAAATAAAAACAAAAAACATAACAATATTCAAAATAAATAAAAACAAAAAACATAACAATAGTGAATTTTTAAATTATATATGAAATTACTAAGAACTAGATATATTAAAAATAAAATAAAAACAAAAGTTAATGTTAATATATTTAGCATTGTGTTACTGTTGTAGATATATATTTTTTGTTGTCTTCTTTATTGATATATCTTCTCGGTTGTTTTCTTTATTTTCACACATTAACATAAAGAAATGGTCTATATTTCATGAAGGGATAATGTAATAAATATTCAAAAAAATGATCAATATTCCATGAAGAGATAATATAATATGTATTCAAAGGGACTCTTAATAACTAGCATTTCATTGAATTATATATGGAACTACTAAAAACTAGATATATTAAAAATAAATAAAAACAAAAAATACAACAATAGTGACCATTTAAATTATATATGGAATTACTAAAAACTAGATATATTAAAAATAAATAGAAACAAAAAACACAACAATAGTAAAAATAATTAGTTCATATTGCTACTTATTCATTTACCTAATGTGTCTAGATTTAGATTCAAATTTGGAACCCTCCTACTCAAGATATAAGATATTTGGTGCTTAGATTTAGATTCAAATTTGGAATCATCTTATTCAATATGTAAGATATTTGGTGTCTAGATTTAGATTCAAATTTGGAATCATCTTACTCAATATGTAAGATATTTGGTGCCTAGATTTAGATTCAAATTTGGAACCGAGATATTTGGTAGGGAATAAATCTTTAAGACCAGGTAAATTGTGTTATCTCCACTAATTTGAGACAAGAAATATTTGGAACCCTCTTAGTCAACATATTTGGTAGGGAATAATCTTTGAGACACCATAAATTGTGCTATCTCCATTGATTCTACTAATTTGAGACAGAGTTTATGGTGAGGCTAAATTCTAAATTAAATTGACTTTAATTTACCTAAAGATAGACCTCAAATTTATGTAAAAATGATGCTTTCTAGTACCAAAAAATATTTTAGTTTTAATTTATTATCAAGTTTATGTAAAAACTGCTTATTAAATTTGTAAAAAATATTTTAGTTTTAGTTTATTGTCAAGTCTATGTAAAAAATGATGCTTCTTGTACCCAAAATATTTTAGTTTTAATTTATTAAATTTAGTTTATTCTCAAGTTTATGTAAATAATGAAAAATCTTTTAGTTTAAGTTTTTTTAAATATAGTTTTAGTTTTAGTTTATTTAGTTATTTTAAATATTTATATAAATTAAAAATAAATATTTTTTTTAATTTCTTAAAATATGTTTTTTTAATTTAAAATATGTAAAATTTTAAATAACTTATTTTAAATTAAGAATTTCTAAAATATTTTTGTAGAATTTTATTTTAAATGATACTTCTTGTACCGAAAATATTTTAGTTTTAATTTATTAAATTTAGTTTAT
>SNQJ01S0002272.1:149461-176934 GCA_010110895.2 Picea sitchensis
TCAACGCACAAAGATAAGACTTCTCCAGATTTAATTTTGTATTTGTTACAAAGTTTAATTGTTAACCAAAAAAATGGCAATGAATGAAAATGTAATATTATTAAAATAAAATAGTAATAAAATAATTATTAAAATAAAATAATAAAATATATTGAGTAATTTGTATATAAATAATAAAAAAATTATTAAATTAAAATAATAAAATATATTGAGTAATTTGTATATAAATAAAATAATAAATTATAATTATGTAATTTTTTTTTAAGTAAAAAAGAAAGTTTGCCCTCAGTCTTTCCCGAAGGAAATCATGACTCATGGGGTTTCTTTGTCTGAACTATGATTATTGTCTTGCAAAAAAAAAAAAAACTAGAAACATGCACAGAACTCTAAAAGTTGAGACTAGAATCTTAATCAAGACCATGGAAGTTACTCGGTGGCATCATAGGTGGCATCCACATCCTGAGCATTTTCCTTAGCTGGCATCACGAAAAGTTGCGCACAAGTTGGGCATCTCTGCCCTGTTGGTGCATTGGAGAAGGCATCATAGAGCATATCCAAACGCTGAACCATGAGGATGCCACAGTGGACTTGGTCTGCCATCTGGCCCCGCAAATCAAACAACAATTCAAGGTGCTCTGGGTGGAATAAAGATGGTGGGATACACCATTGATTCTACAAGGAAGAGATGGGAGGTGGCGTGAAGATCGTGCCACCCTCCCTCGTCGTGTCTCCCTATTGCATTTCCTCGACCTCGCTTGAAGCCGCTTCTCTATGCTTCTCTGTGGTTGCTTCCCTACTGACGTCCTCACCCCATTCACCTTACATGTTGTTGTCTAAGGTGTTATCATATATTGGTATTGTTGTCTGAGAGGCCACCTCTTCTCGTATCTCCTCCTCTATGAAGCATATGGGGAATTCTTCCTTTTCCTATTTGTGGCCTTGTTGTTTTGCAATGGAAGGCATGGAGGCCTCCTCTCGAAAATCACTTGGTGGGTTCTAATTTTCAGGCAACATAAAGAAGAAATGCTCCAGGGGAACCTGAAATGGCTCCTCCATGATAGCTTCTTCAACATAGGCCATTGGCCCCTCCAGGATAGCTTCTTCAATAGATGCCCTGGGAGGCGTTCTGAGTACAAACCTTCTACGTGCGATTAAGGTCCTAGCCACGGAGAGCGCTCATTCCATCCTTTGGAGCCTCATCCTTCGGGAAGCACAGGTGTACTAGGAAGATCCACGGCATGGCTTCCCCCTTTCCCGTGGCATCAAGGTGAAAAAGTAGGTAGAAACTGTGTAGAGGATGGAGTACTCACTGCTGCAAATCTCACTGTTGCATAGTTGGTGCAAGGTAAGGATGAAATGGAAGAAATAATGGCATGGGCACAACAAAAGAGGGAGGGTCGATGGGACGTCCAAATCCATTAAGTCCCCCTCATAAATGAACTACAGAACTGGATTGCTCGCGTGAGGGGCGAGTCCTCTTTCAGGTGAGAGGCAGTTAGAGCCAACTCCCATCCTTAATGCTGAGGGGATGGGATTCGACCAACCTCATTTATGTCCAGGCCTAGCTCTGCTCCAGGTTTCTCCTTTGGTCCGCGTGGCACCCCATTCGGGTGTAGTAAGTTTTTGTTGGTGAGGTCTTGGAAATGCTTCAAGAGATCATTAGAGGCAGAAGTTTGAGCCTTCCAGTGAATATGTTCCATCTCGGTGTTGATTCCTTCATTTGCTAGGCAATCCGCTACTTTGTTTGCTTCCCTTTTGATGTGAGAAGGGATAATGATAAGGTTGGGATAGAGGAATGATCCGAAGTCTTCCAGTAGTACTGAGAGATGTGAGCTAGGTGAGATTTCTAAAGGATGTTCACCATGGAGAATTTTGGTTATGAGATGGATGATAATCTGAGAGTCCCCCTCCATGATGACCCTTTGGTACTGATTTCCAACTGCTGCCTTGAGGCCTCTTAGTAGACTCAGAAGTTTAGATGCATTGTTTGTATTATCACCCATGAAACCTTCTACAAGGTGAAGGATCTAGCCATTTGAGTTTCTCAAAATTGTCTCGTAACCCACTGGTCCTAGATTGCCTTTTGAGGCGCCATCGAAATTGATTTTTATGAAGCTCATTGGAGGTGGGGACCAAATTATTGGGCTACAAGGAGGGCGTCTGTATGTAGTTGTAATGGCCTAATTATGCATGCTAAGATTCCAATTTTGAAAGATACCCCTCTCCTCTAGATTGTAGATCAGGTCATCCGGGGTCCACGACTTACTTTTGATTGTTTCATGGATAAACACCACTATTCTCTCACAAACTGAGGTAGGAGGGGAATCTTTTGAGTGGAAAATCCTTTTGTTTCTTTCCTTCTAGATACGCCAGAGGGTAAAGCCTGGGAGAAGCTTCCAAATATGCTCAAGAATTGGATTGTGGAAAGAGATTGAGTACCAGTTCTCTAAGGTATCCCTCACACTGTTTCTGTTTCGGTTAGAGCAGCGCATTGTTTGGGATCCTCGGTCCCAAATCCATTGGTTGTAGTGAGAACTATTGAGAAGGTGTTCCATTGTCTCTTCTTGTTGTTGGTAGAGGGTGCAAATTAATGGGCCTATAAATACCCTTTTTATGAGGTTGTTCCAGGTGAGGATGCGGTTTTGTACCGTGAGCTAGAGGAATATTGAAACTTTAGGCCAGAGGGAGGAGTTCCAAATTCTGCTCTAGATGATCTCCTTAGCATGATGCTGGTAGTTCGCATGCAAATGATAGGCTTCCTTGAATGAGAAGTTATCTTTTGTGGAGTACCCCAATCTATGAATGTCCGGACCTTCCCGAATTGGGATTTTCCTGTGGCTTGCGTAGGCTTTCCAGTCCTGGAGATCCACTTCCCCTAAGAGTTGAAGTTCATGTTTTTCTATTCTCCATTGCCACCAAGTCATGTTCCTGTATATTGTTCTCCATAGATCTTTGACCCATTGGAAGGCTTCTTGTTGTAGTGCTTTCCTGAGGGGGCTAAGTGCTTCCAGATTGGCTAGGGGTGTTTGTTGTTGCTAGGAGTCCTGCCAGAATAGTGCACTTTACCCACTCCTAATTTCCGAGAAGGCATGCTTCTGGACTAGAAGGCAATTTTTCCAGGAAGTGTTCCAGATGTTGGAGCCTTGGATTTGGTCATTGAATCAGATTAACTGATCAGCCCGAGTGGTCGAGGCATACTTCTATTTCCAGAGTCGTGCCCATAGTTCAGTGGGATGCTTGAGCCATCGCCACCACATTTTGGCTCCCATGACTTGATTTATCTTTCAAGGGTCATGAAGACATAGGCCGCCTAGATTTTTGGGTTTCCAGAGATTCTTTGAGCTTACCAAAGCCCATTTTTTGTTAGGAGTATGTCCATGCCATAAGAAGTCGTTGGAGGCACCTGATTGCTCTGATAACCGATTTGGGCGCTATCACGTAAGTGAAGAGGTAGGTAGGCAGGGCTTGTAGGACTGACTTAAGGAAGACTAGTCGAGCCAGAATGTTTAGAGGTCTGAAGGCCCAGTTAGTGAGCCTATGGGAGATGGATAGGAGCAGGTTGTCCCAAGAAATAGAGCGCGTTGCCTCTCCCGTGAGGAGGATACCTAGGTAGTTAGACAGAAGGGAGCTCTTGGGTATGCCAAGGAGGCAGGAAACAAGATTTTGGACAACGATCGACGTGTTGAAGAAGTCAATCTTGGATTTTTCAAGGTTAAGTGCCATGCCTGAAGCTTTCACAAAGTATGAAAGAATGGAGTTGAGCTTGTTGGCTTCACGTGTTGTGGGGGTGTTCATAAGTAGGATGTCATCGAAAAACTAGTTGTGCGATGGTGCAGGTTGGAGATTGTGGAGGGGTAGGCCAAGAAGGGAGCCTTCCAAAATCACCGCCTTGATGTAGCGTCCTAGTCCTTATGCCATCAAGACAAAGTGGAAGGGAGAGAGAGGGTCTCCTTGTCTGATGCCTCTTGTGGGGGAGAAGGGTTGGGATGGGATTCCATTGACCAGTATTGAGAAAAAGGGTGAAGAGGTGAGCTTGAGGATCGAGTTCACCCAAATTTTATCAAAGCCAAAGGCTTCGAGCATGGAGTGAAGGTATTGCCAACTCAGTCTATCGAAATCTTTTGAAAGGTCGAGTTTGATGAGCATACCTAGATTTTTGGTCATCTTTAGTGAGTGGATCACCTTGTGAGCAGGGATGACGTTGTCCATGATCTGACGCCCTTCCACATAGCCAGCTTGTTCTTTGGAGATGGAAAAGGGGAGGATTGGCTTTAACCATGTGGCTATTACCTTAGTGATTATTTTTTAGATGACGTTGCAAAGGGAAACTAGCTTGTATTGCTTTGGATGAGTGACTCTCTCCTCTTTCGGGATGAGGGTGAGAAAGGTGGCATTGAGGGCCGAGAGTACCTCGTCTGAGGTTCTAGATTCCTCCACAACCTGCTAGACTTCTTCTCTTATTAAGTCCCAACAATGATGGAAGAAATTCGTGGTGAATCCATTGGGCCCTCGCGATTTCCCTGAGGGCATTTCCTTGACTGCATGGTCCACCTCTTCTTGGGTAATGGGTCTCATTAAGGCCTCATTCTACTCTTGAGTAACCAGTGAGGGTATATGCTTGGTTATTTTATGTATTGCGTCCTCCCTATTCTTGTTGGTTTATGTGAGAAGCTCTTTGTAGTAGGTTTTCAACTCCTCGGCTATAAGGTTGTGTTCTCTTATAGGATTTCCTTGAGCGTCCTCCATTTGGGTTATCCAATTGATGTATCCGTGGTGCACCACTGCACGGTGGAAGAACTTTGTGTTCCTCTCACTCTCTTTGAGCCATTGTACTATGGATATATGGCGCCACAAAATTTCTTCTTTCTTTTTCCGGTCGTCTAATTCCGCTTGGAGCTCCTCTTCTTCTTTCATTAGATCTGGGGACCTGAATCCAAAGATGAAAATTTGTTCCAGGGCTTCCAATCGGTGTTCAACTTCCTGCATGCATTGGAATATGTTTCCAAAGGTAGTTTTGTTCCAAAGCTTCAGGTGTTGCTTGAAGTTTTTAAGGTGTTATTGTAATCTGTACATGAAGGTCCCATGATCTATTTCTGCCTCGGCCCACCGGGACTTTGCGAGCTTATGGAAATCGGGGTGAGAAAGCCATAATTTCTCAAAGCGAAAGGGTTTGAGCTTGGGAGTGTCCTGTGTGGCTAGATAGAAAGAAATGAGCTAGTCATCCGAGCCCATTTTTGGTAGGACATTTACTTCCATGGCAGGATCCTCCTCTAGAAATAATTATGTAAATTTTGATAATAATAATATAACATTATTAAAATAAAATAATAAAATATATGGAGTATTTTGAATATAAATAAAATAGTAAATTAGAATTATTTTTATATAAATTAGAATTATGTAAATTTTGATAATAATAATATAACATTATTAAAATAAAATAATAAAATGTACATTATTAAAATAAAATAATAATAAAATATATTGAGTAATTTGTATATAAATAATAAAATAATTATTAAAATAAAATAATATATTGAGTAATTTGTATATAAATAATAAAATAATTATTAAAATAAAATAATAAAATATATTGAGTAATTTGTATATAAATAAAATAATAAATTATATACTATTTTTATATAAATTATAATTATGTAAAGTTTTATTAAAAATAAATGGAAAAAACATAATTCTTACAATCACTATTCAAATTCAAAAAAAAAAAGAATTGCTTAGTTTATATAATAAATTAATTTTGTTAAAAAAAATATTATTTTTAATTACACATATAAGACATAAAGAATTGCTCCAAGAGTAGCAATATGGTGCTCAAAACATGTAGGAAGGAGAACTAAAAGGATCAGAGAGTGGATAGAAATAGAAATTGGAAGAAAAGCAGCCATTGCATAAGAATAACACACAAACAATAGATTGTATTACCGCACTCTTACACACATACATAGGTAAATATAGAGCTGGATTCAGATCCAACCGAGCTCCATATTGGAGGGAGTGGTTGAGAAGATATCTCAACAACCTCCTACAAATCTTCAACCAACCCAATCTAGTCTCTTAAAGTAAACTTTATTCTAATAATTTCACTTAATACTTACTTTACAAATTACAATACTTAATCACAATTACAACACTTGAACTTTCGTCTATCTATCTAGTCTTCCTCAACACTGAAACTCACTCCTCGGCCATCAAGCTTACCTAGCTTCCTCTCTTTCTTCTTCTTCTTCTTCGAGTTTCCATCGACACATTTGTAAAGTCAAAATTCCTCTGACCATCTTTCTTGTACTTTTATACTAGACAATTTGACAACTTGGCTCATCTGGGCTTCCGTGATAAAAGTTGACAATTACTGATGCATTCTATGAACTTGCCATCATCTGTCGGATTTTTGCTTTACGCTATCCTTCAAGATTCAGAAGAAAAAGTTTGATACAAAATGTCCTCAACATTCCTTTACACAAGATGACTTCCAATAAAACAATGTACTTGATATCGGGGCTACCAGCTTGCATCAAAATGGTAAGTTCTTATTTTTACATAAGCACTTACAAACAAAACTTTAAACTCACCAAGTAAATGTAACTTGTAATTGTCGATCTTGGAGCATCGAAGTACAACAAGAATCTACAACTTATAACACACTGGACATAATCAAACTAGTAACATGCTCCTGTGGCACCGAAGAACACGCAAGAACTATAAGGTTGAATTACATCGTTCTGCTCTATATTTGGTTTTGCATTACAATTCTTATAAATACATAAACAAATATGAAACTCCGCGACACAATAACCGTATAGCAATGACTTCTTAATGTTTTTCCACACTAAATTGATATATGGTTGCCAACAATAGTTCTAAATTATGAGCACACTGTCAATGCATATGTTCCTCATGAGGGCGACTATTGACTTTGGGTGAATTGTCCATGCACAGTGATGGCTTATGCATGCACACGGCTACTCCCTCAATCTCATTCACTTTTGCAATGGAGTACTCTTTGCTCCTTGTTGCGGGTTTCTCATCCAGGGAATTTACGTCCTCCATATCTTTAAGAGCCTCCTCTTACTCTAATGGAATTTCCTGGTCTCTTTCATAATAATCCATGAACCATCCTCATCAAACAAAAATATAGTTTTTTGTTGTAAAAATTCCCATGTTCAAAACAATGATTACCTTGTACGTGATTCAACAATGATTTATGTGACAGATGATGGATAAAACAGACGGCTCCAGCAACAGATCTATACAGACAACTCCAATTCCACGGATTCAATGCACAAGAAGTCCTCCTTGCAGATGGCTTTCTTTTCCACATGCACATACCACAGTGCAACGATCTCTTCTTATCCCACACAACAATACCTTTTCCCAACCAACGATCCAGGAGTCAATCTTGCAGCGACAATCAATCCTCACACATAAATAAAAGATTCAACACACTTAATCTACGTATGTACAGAAAACTGTCTCCCAAACTATTTCATCTCCCTAGGCACTCCTGTGAGGGATTAAGCTTAGCAAAGCTCTGATACCAAAATAGAAAGAAGAGAAACCATTGGTACGTAAATAACACACAAAACAATAGATTGTATTACTGCACTCTTACATACATACATAGGTAAATATATAGTTGGATTCGGATCCAACTGATTCCATATTTGGAGGGAGTGGTTGAGAAGACATCTCAACAACCTCCTACAAATCTTTAACCAACCCAATCTAGTCTCCTAAAATAAACTTTATTCTAATAGATAGCAATCAGGGACCACAAAGAGCTATGGTATAGAAAGCTTGATCTACAAATGTTGCTTAGCTATGGTGAATACTTGATATTTTAGTTATCAACTATTTCCATTTATTATGAATTTAACACCATGTGAAAAATAATGTGGAAACAATATTTTTTAAATTAAATAATTATAAAATTTGTAATAAAATAAATTTATTTTAATAATAATAGGTTTAACTTTCAAACTAAACATTAATAATAATGCTTAGTTTAACCTTATGAATCAATCGATAGTGACAAGTAAATAAACAAATGGAATAAAATCAAATTTGAACATTAAATTTTATAAAAAATATCAAAATTCATGGTCTTAATCTTTGTGCTATTCGAGATTATTTTGAAATGGATTTGATCTATGTGTTATCCCCAATTATCTCATTAATTTTTTTTTCTAAAAATGATTTGATAGTACAGATCAAATCCTCAAATCCAAACATTAATAATAATGCTTTAATTTGACCTTGAATCAATCGATAGTTACAAGTAAATAAACAAATGGAATAAAATCAAATTTGAACACTAAATTTTATAAAAAATATCACAAAATATAAGCAAAATTCATGACTTAATCTTTGTGCTATTCCAAATTATTTTGAAATGGATTTTATCTATGTGTTATCCTTAAATTATTTCATTATTTTGTTTTTCTAAAAAATGATTTTAGATAGTACAGAAATCAAGTCCTCAAACAAATAAGTTCTTTAATACCAAATCAGTCTTACATTAATACTAAGATACCCTGACCTCTATAAAAACGTATCACATAACGGGAGAAAGCAACGGTGATGAACAAGAAGGGATGTTTTATTGGTAAAATATTATGCTGAGATCAGCCAGCCAATGAAATTAAATTGATTTTTTCATCATTTATTTAACCCATAAAATAAATATTAATATAAATATTCTATGCTTCCTTTTTCATGTCGAAGTCATTGATTGAAGTCGTAATCCGCTCTATTACACGTGTATTTGATTCTCATCATACCTCTCCCCTTCCTCATAGTTTTTGAACCACGATTTTCTTGGCAACCCTCTATAGACAACATAATTAATTATATAACTAGTATAGCCGCTAACTCGCAACTGAGAACTCCGAAAGGTATCGGCTGAGAACGCGTGCTCTCAATATAAAATGTTTGTGGTAATCTCTTTGTGGTAATATGAAATGTTTCTACTGCATTAGGTTTGATAAATGGAACGTGGCATCGTGAGATCATCGTTCACAAGTTTAACATGTGCATTTATTTTAGATGCCATGCTTTAATCCTACTTAATCATTTAAATGGCAATTATATATCCTTAAAGTAATTTTTTTAATGTGATTAGGGTAAATGTTAAAAAGTAAACATGTTAACGGGATGCCTTGATAAATGCAAGAAAGTTATGAACACAATCACCCATTGATTTTGAGGACGACTAAGAATATGACAACCTTTCGATGTAAATATTAAATACTGAATATTTTATATTGATAAGATAATAATTAAGATCTATTAATTTAATCTTATAAAGTAATAGATATTGATAAATAATGACAAGTAAATAATTGAGACCAATATTACACGCGAACTGCGGAAAACCGTAGTAACATATTAATTTAATCTTATAAAGTAATAGATATTGATAAATAATGACAAGTAAATAATTGAGACCAATATTACAGAGAAATCCGTGAAAACCGTAAAAATATTTGGAAAGACCAAACTGAAGATGGAGCGAGTGCACCATCTCGGTGCATGTAGACTTCAATGAGGTATTGTAGGCCAACTGTCAATTGCTATAGAAGTAGGAGTTAATTCCACTGACGTTCTCATTGAGTTCGCAGTAGTGAGGATCATTCTTGGGATCCACTCTGGGATAAGCCAAACCTCTTTCCAGCCATCATCCACCATGTGATCAATGTCGTTGGTTTTTATGCCAACAAAAGTAATGCTACTCGCTTGGGGTTGAACACATATGGTTTTGGCTTCTTGTAGATCGTTGTTGTAACATCCCAAGACCGAGAAAACTTATTGTTTTGAGGACACTTGCCTTAAAGGACTGGATTTTTATGATGATTAAACATTTATACTTGATTATGATGCATTGGTGATAGATCATGATGTTTTACTATTTGATGTAGATGTGTGCTATTGACTCAGTTTTATTGAGTGTGCAGGGTTTTGGGACCTGAGGATGCAGAGGCATCATGGAACCCCTTGGACTCTCTAGATTGAGTCAGGTAGTGTGCTATTTGGGTTTGATTTATTTAATGTGATATTTCATTGATTTTGGATGATTTGATGTTGACATGTTCTCACACAATTATTGATGATGCAAGCTGAAGATAGCTTTACCCACTGTGACTCACATATGGAGTGAAGGGGCCACATGATTTCCAAAGAGGTTGAGGGAGAGGGCTATTGTAGCCCCGCCACCGCCTAATTAGCATTCCTGACCGTGGCTCCTCGAATCAGAGGGTTAACGACACTCAGGTTCGAGAGAATCCACGATGTCAGTGGAAGGCAGATCGTGACGGGCCGCCATGATGATTCTAATGGGAGCACAATAAGGCTTAGGGCCTCATTCCTTAGAGACCTTAGTCTCCCACAGTTCACCTAGCAGAGTGTTGAATCCACGGGGTTATGGTGATGTCTTTTCACTAATGAGTCCAATTGCAAGTGGCACCTTGGATACGTGGCATCCCCGGAAGGGCACGCCGACAAAAGAAACATCGAAAAACGAGTGGAACTCCTTTGAGCATCGTGGTATCCCGGCGAACGCTTATCAAAGGAAACTAACGAGGGCGGTGGCACTCCTGAGCACGCGGGTGCATCCCCAAGGGCACGTCAGATTGATGTGGATGAAGGAAACAAACCTAACATCCCTAAGACATTAATGCCTTTTAAGAAATTCTTAAACAACTTCCCTAACCTGTCGCCAGCTGTATCTAAGTACTGAGTCTAAAACTTTAGGGTAAAATTTAGTCTAACCCAAAGAATGCACTGGAATAAAAATAACAATTAAACAAAACCCACCCAAGTAATTGAAGTTAGTCTTCAGAAAATTCTTGGGGTGATGGCGAGAGTAAGATTTAAAGTAAATCTAATAGCTGTAAAATTTTACAAAGAAGAAATTAATTCCTAACTTGTGGAAAAATGACATCACCTAGGTAATATAACATAAAGAAAATTCCAAAAAACTGAAGACCATTATCCTCTCATTATCCCTCTCTATTATTTCATGCGAAACTATCATCCATCATCTTAATCTTCCAGTATCCATTTCCCCATTTACATGTCCATTTCACATTATTAAATCACCATCCATCACCTTAATTTCTCATCATTCCTCTTTTGTTATACATCTATTATTTTTTATATATGTTTTCCATCAACTTAATCTTTCATTATCCTATATATATATATATATATATTAATGATAAATTAAAATTATGGATAATGATAAATTAAAATGATGAATAATATGCATGTAAATAGGGAAAATAAAATAATATATATATATATTATAAATTAAAAAAAAAAAGAGAGAGGGAAAAAGGGGGGATAATAAAATTAGGGAAATGAACCTTAATGTTATTAAAGAAAATAAATTTGAGGGAAGTGGGGATGAAATTTATTAATTTGTACAAAGGAGAAATTTTAGATGTTTACATTAAAACTTAATTTAAAAAGGGGATTTAGGGAAAGTTTGGGGGGAAAAACTCTATAAATGAAAGGGAAGAGAAGGAAGATGGGGGGAGGAGCTATTAGGTATTGTTATGCTGCCAAAATGGGAAACTGGACTGATTGTTTGTGAGGAGTTGGGATTTTCTCAGCTGGATTAGAGTGGTAGCTCAGCCGTGGAGGCGATCTGGGAAGCTAGGTATATTATCTGGACTGTGTGTGTCCCCTTTGCGGCTCGGGGGGCTAAGGGGGAAGCAGAGTACCCCTAGCGATTGGATGGGAGGTACCGGTGTAGTCTCGACAGTCAGCGAGCGGGAGAGACTTGGGCACGCGGTCGACACACGGAGCAGGAAAAGGGCAACGGTACGTTGGTTGATTAAATGCTAGAATGTTGTAGGATTTACCATTTAATTCTGCATGCGTTTTGGGTAGAAAATATGGAGTTTTAATCTGTGTTTAAGTCCTGTTGGTTGACTGGTTTAATACTTCGGTGTTAAATTTGTGTACTTGATGTAGAATATTATATCGGCCAATGAAATCAGGAATTAGATGGAAAGGCAAAAGGGTGTATGACTTCGGTTGATTGATGGACTGTGTAACATGCATGTTTAGATTTGTAGGTGCTTGTTTGTGAACGCCTTTGGATTAGAATGTGTGTACAATAACTTATGTAATGAAATATTTAAGTTAGGATTTTCGTAATGTAGTGTATGCAAGTTAACTTGTTAAAACTGACTGTCATGCGTTCCCGTCCGGATTGCATGCCTGGAGTTGAATCGAATTCTCCTGCCAAAATATATATTGTGGCTTGTCTTGTAACTCTGTATAAGAATCAGGGTTTATGTTATCGGCCCTGCTCCTGAGTTTTCTTTGGGCGTTGACGATAGTTACTTGATATTCCCTTATGCCTCCCTCAGATGAGCATTAGAAGGAGGGTTTTTTTTTCAATGTTGTATGATGCTTGAGGGATAACCTTGGCCTGCGTACTGGTTTCGATTCTGAGCAGCCTCTTCACGCCCATATGGTTTCGGTCATCTAGATTTAAATTTTTTTTCTTTCTTCAGCTACAATAACTGTGAAGCTCTGTTGATTGGACTAGTCTTCCTGCGTCATATTATATGAAGGATGTAAAAATCTATAACCCGACATTCATCGACTTGAACCCTCAAATCTGAGTTTTTATTTACTATGACTGTTTGACGTCTGTGTTTTTCCCTTAATGGGGGTTTACCTGGCTGACTTGGTTCACGCTCTTCCGAAGGAAGCTGTTTCATCCTGGATTTTTCGCCCAGGCATTTGCCACTTCGAGACCCCAGCCTTAGCCTGTGCATTGGCGAATCGAGACTGTTAGTGTCTACACCTCGTTGACTTCCTCCACGATTTTTTCTCTTTCCGTGAGTGCCCTTGCAGCTGGTTTAGCTTGCGTCCTTTCCCAAGACCAACCTAGTCGTCCCGCCTCCTTCTCTAATCTATGTTTCCTCTTGGAGCGAAGGCGTGGCGTTTAACCTCCGCATGTACATGTGAGCCTCTGTGTGTGGGCTAAACTCAACACCGATATTGACTTAGATTAACCCAAATTTTGCCCCTATGCATCGACTCATCCGTGCATGGTTTCGAGGTGCCTTCGACCGCGTAGAACCACCAGTGATACTCCCTGCTGGTGGACAGCGGTGGACCACGAAATACTTCATTGGTCTGCGGACCCTTTGCCTGGCATTGCCATTTTGTAGCGATCGATGAAAAGTTAACGGATGGGCATGCGCTCGTGCTAGTGGCCCGAGACATCCTTCTTTCCTTGACAACACGCAACCTGTTTTAAATCCAATTTAACTTCCTTTTATAGATGCCTTGATTCATGACTTCTTTTTGCATGCGCTCTTAGATTGCCCCTTGATTCAGACTTGAACGCACGCCGGTAGTTAATGTTGTCAGTTGTCGATTTTTACCTGACTTGTCAGACTGGTTTGGCCGCTGATTCCTAGGGTGTTCAATGACTCACAAAGGCCTTGTTATGGTTCTGGTTGGTAAGGTTGTTGCATGGATATAGCGAATTTAGGGAACGATGGCATTGACAAACCCTAATATGGTTGTTAATAGGTAAATCCAATGCTGCAGCAAGTGTATGGTGATGTTATTTTTTTATATATATGGTCATTTTTAAATGTTGTGATTTTTAATTATTGCCATTTTTTTAAATATTGTTATTTTTATATATCGTCCTTTTAAATATTGATTTTTGAAATATGGTTCATTTTAATTATAGTTATTGTTATACATTGTCATATTTGAATATGATATTATATGGTTATTTTTATATATGATTTTATTTATAATATGTTGTCATTTTTATATATTGACCTTAGGATAAGGGTGTTGTCATTGGGTGAAAATGATACTAACATATTATTGTTATGATTAATACAATTTGTTATGATTAATGCAATTTGATACGGTAATCAATAATGAATGAGTACTGAAATTTATAATGATATAGGATGTGATGTTATGGTTAGGATCAGGGTAATTTCTGACAAATTCATGGAGATTGATAAAATGTGAAGCGTAAGGTTCTTGCCTTAGGAAGAAGGCTATGTAAGCTCGATAACTTATGAAATCCGAGCTCCTCCTTTGCAAATGCAATGTTTATATCGTGTAAGGGTAACTCTGTTTTATGATAATGCTATCGCAGCATAAGACTTGTAAGGTTAGTGTTAGATAATAGGAAGGTACTTCCTTAATAGTTATTGCAAATTGATTATGATAAACCATGCAATGTTGATTATGCCTTAGGGAAATGATACTGCAATATAAGGAAATTGTATTGATGGTGTTAGCTATTAGGCAATGCTAGTTTTCAATGCGATTAATTGTGGTGGAATGTTAATGCCCAAGTGTATCGACGGTTAAATTTTTGTCATGTAGTAGTAATGTAAAATGAAATGTTATTAAGATTCATTTGCTGGCAGCATACTAGAGGTAGGATAACTGAGGTTTATTGCAGCGTCATTGACATGAATATAATATGCTGGAATACGATGAAGAGTAATGTAATGAAATGATAAGGTGTTATAGTGTAATGTTTCACTTCCATACTAATATTCAGGGTAAGGTAATATTAATATGTTCATCATTGTGGTGATGATGTCGCAGTTTATGTATTAAGTTTAGCGCATAAAGGCAATGTGATTTTTATTAATGCCAGTCATTGTAACATAAAAAGGTGCTATGGGTATGATTTCATGTTGCGCTATTATCATCCTTACTGCTAGTAGTATCTTGCGATTGTAACGTATTGAACCAAGCATATTAATATTTCATGATTTAATATTGGGAGATTGAGATTAAATGGGATTACCTTACGTTTAAAGTACTCGTTAATTCATGAAATTCAACTGGAGCAAATGGTCTGTCATTAATCACAATGGAATCATAGATGATGCCTTGTCTTAATTTTAGTTGGTCGTTGTCTAAGTCCTTTTGTCTCGCGCCTTCTGTAGAAGACTTGGTTGCTCATCTAATTATTGTTGTGCTTGATTGTAATAATGTCGATGCTTGGTCTGCTTGTGTCGGGCAGGATGTAGACACCTCCATGTAGCCTTAGTACCTAAGTCTATGTCTGTGCGTATTTTTTGTGTAAGGAATCCAGTGTCGTATCAAGAGTCTCGGGCCCTTTAAAGGCAGGGTTTCCACTCTTGCGACACACCTGACCGAGATTACTAGTTTCTACCTGAGCAGACGGCGAGGAGCCTATCTGACCTTCTCTCTCTCCAGAGCAGAGAACTAAGATTAAACGCCCTGCTTTCCTGTGCAGAAATAGTAAAATCCAGTACTATGGATTCTTCCTTTGTGTTCGTACCATGCGTAACCCAGTATGTCGTTAATGCTTGAAGTTATTTGTTGTGCGCCTTATGTCTATGGTCGTTTATTGCTTGCAGTCACCTTCTGTGTGCATTAAGCCTTCTAGTTGTGTTCATCGTGGTTGCGTCTTGTCGGTGTCGGGTGGCGACGTAGAGTCCAGTGTGTATGATTTCTTTTTACCTGTGCGCACACACCTTAAACAAAAAAAAAAATTGCACCTGTTATCTGAGTTGTTGTCGTAATGAGGAGGTTTCTACAGTTGTCTTGATTTGCTGGTATATTTCATTGTTTTTTGTTTTTTGGTTTCTTGTAGTTTGTCGTCTTCATTTACAACGATATCTCATTTCAATGGCCTCCTCTTTAAAAAACCATACAGATTTTGTCTGTGTGAATTGAGATTGATCATCTGCACATTAAAATGTGTTATATTTTTTCTAGTTTGATTATTTTATTTATTAGGTGATGCCAAGAATGTTCCATAGAGAAGAGGGATGTAGATATCTCTCTCTTTTGAATCATTTCTTCAAAATGAAGTTTATAAGCACTTCTTTCTTTCATTTCCTCCAAAGGTAGGTCGATTGAAGGGTTGCTCAAAACCCAATATCTTATCTCGCTTATCAAATTGTCGAGAGAGTGAAGGTAGCTGCGACTGAACTCTCGATCGAAGGGACACAACTGAGAGCTGGAGGACCCTAGAAAGGAAGGCCCAAGGCCTACCTATGAAGGGGGAGCGAAGCCAATTTGGAATGCAGCCAATTTTGTCAATGCATCATTTCAAGTTGGACAACCAGACTATGCACCCAATTTGGCTACCATAAGTAACCGAATTTTCTCTAGTTCTGACGTGTGTTCAAAGACTCTCTTAAGTTATCTAAGGAAAGGAAATACACTTTAGGCCGGTGCACTAACGAAATTAAAGTAAAATGAAAGATATCACGGTGTAAATGCAGAGTGCTCATGTTGGGAACACAATGCGCTTAGCGAGTCAAAACTCTCGTCTTCTGGTTCTTTTGAATGGCCTGAGCAACGACGACCACAAGCTGATATTCGGTGAAAGGATAGACGACTTATACATTCATGCACATGCTACGAGAAACTCACCATATGCATTAGAAGCTAGACCGAGCAAGCTATATTTGACAATCAACGGAAGGAGAGCATAATGCTACCAATTCTTCTGCTTGGGATGATGTTGATTCCATTGGATGAGGATCTATGCAAAACAGAATCCAGGTCAGGGCTCAACGCATTTACCTTGTGTTGTAGAAAACATTCCTTTCTATAGACCTCTTCTATGCATATATCTATAACTAGTTCTTTTTGTGCATCTGTTCAATATCCTCATGGCTGATGGTTGGAACTTTCCCACCAAGTGCAACAAAATCTGCTTAGACATGTTTTTACAACTTTGTTTGCTAAAGAATTATTAAATAATTATATAGAGAAAAAGGCACAAAAATAAGAGATTCCCAAACACAGAAATTCGCAGACTCACCCCGCTCCAGACATACATTTGTTTTCGTCCTCTAATTTTCTCATAACATCTTCTTTCTTAGGTTCATCTCCTGAGAATTTAGGATCACCACCTTTTCCAGTAGATTGAGAGTCCATTTCATGGATATGGTCATAATCTATATGGCATGCCCCTTCCATCCATATGAGTTGTTCTCACAAAGAAGATATTTTGCGTTTAAGATATTGAGTTGTCTATCTGAACTTGTTGATTGATCTAACTATTTTCTTTTGAAATTCAGGAGTGTGAGGATGGTGGTCTCCATAAGAAGGAAGAGGGATGACCAAGATAATGAGATGATGCGAAATCAAGCTGAGAAGGCCCATGCTTAAAAACAAGGATGAGGGATGACAGGATGATGAGATGATGTGTAATCATGCTCAGAAGCCCGAGTCTCAGACAAAAAAGATGAGGGAAGACAGGAAGATGATCATGCAGAATGAGGACAGGGCAAGAAGGATGAGGGAAGACAGGAAGATGATCAAGCAGAATGAGGATACAATCAAAGAGAACCACCCTCTGCATGTAGAGGTGGTGAATGATAAATTGTGAAGCAAGAAATGCAGAGAGAAAGAATAGAACAAAAAACAGTATATTAGAATATATGAAGAAAAGTACAAAACGAGTACATGAAGAAATTCAGAAGTAGTAAGTCTGAAGAAGTACTATGCAATGGGAAATAGCTGAGCTAAATCGGATCAAGCAAAACAAGAATAGAAAGTACAGCTGGTCAGGACAACTGGCAGTTTACAGTCAGCTTGTTAACGTTACATTATATTTAACATTCCCTCTTAAACTCAACAGTTACAAACATCAGCACGGATTATGCCTAAGTGTTGTCTCTGAAAATAAAAAACAGATTTTCCTAGTGTCTTTGTAAATATATCAACAAGCTCATCTTGAGAACCATAGAATTGTAGTGCAATATCACCATTATTGACTAGCTCACATATGAAATGAAAACGAGTGTCAATGTTTTTTCTTTTCTTGTGAAACACATGCTTTTTGTATAGAGAAATTGCTGAAGTATTGTCACAGAAAATAGGAGTTGGATCTTTTTCTGTATGTGACATATCTTTCAATATTCTTCTCAGCCACACAGCTTGACAGGAAGCTGAGGTAGCAGCGACATACTCTACCTCTGCAGAACATATTGAAACAATTGGATACTTCTTTGATGCCCATGAGATTAGGTTCGTACCCAGTTGAAAAACATGTCCAGATGTGCTTTTCCTGTCATCTACGCTGCCTACAAAATCACTGTCTGTGTAACCAGAAAGTTGATTACTATCATATTTAGTGTACCATAAGCCGAAATTGAGAGTTCCTGCAACATATCTCAGAATTCGTTTCGCCATTTTTCAATGAGAATCTTTTGGGGATTCCATCAATTTGGAAACAATGATGGTTGCATACATAATGTCATGCCTAGTTGCTGTAAGATACAACAAACTGCCTACTAAACTTTTGTACAGGGTAGAGTCCACTGTAGGACCTTCATCAATATTGCTCAATTTTGTGCCTAGGGGTATAGGGGTTTCTGCTGGATTGCATCCTTCCATGCGAAATATTTTGATGATGTTTGTTGCATACTTTTGCTGACAGACAAAAATGCCTTTGGTTGATTGATTAACCTCAATCCCTAAAAAATATTTCATTATGCCAAGATCTGTCATCTCAAACTCAGATTGCATGGCATGTTTAAAATCTGTTAACTCAATATTTCCTTTATAGATCATGTCATCAACATATAAACATACAATCAAAATTTTACCGTGTTGATCTGTTTTGGTATAAAGAGTTGGCTCATTTTGACTTCTGCTGAAACCACTTTTGATCAGATAATTGTCAATTCTGCTGTACCAAGCTCTTGGAGCTTGCTTTAATCCATACAACGCTTTCTTTAACCGATATACTTTGGTTGGGTTCTCTTGGACTTCAAATCCAGGTGGTTGATCGACATAAACTTCTTCTTCTAAGAAACCATTCAGGAATGCTGACTTGACATCCATCTGGTATACTTTCCATTTGTGTTGTGCTGCTATGGCCAATAGAGTCCTTACAGTGTCTAATATTGCTACTGGGGAAAATTTTTCACCATAATCAGTACCTGGTTGTTGTGAGAATCTTTTGGCAACANCAGTACCAGGTTGTTGTGAGAATCCTTTGGCAACAAGTCTTGCCTCGTGTTTTTCAATCTGCCCTTTTTCATTGAGTTTAGTTTTGTAAACCCACTTGACACCAATACTCTTCTTGTGTCTTGGAAAATCAACAAGATCCCATGTCTTGTTCTTCTCAATGGAGTCAATTTCTTGGTTCATGGCTTGAACCCAATGTGGCTCCTTAGCTGCTTCCTTAAAGGATGTAGGTTGACATGACATTAAAGTAAAAAGGTTGTGTTGTTCAAAGTCATCCAACTGCTGATGGATTTCTCTCAAACTTCGAGTTCTCTGATTTTATGATTTAGAGAATGATTCTCTGCTGGAATTTGAGTTATCCTGAGAATTTTCAGGTTGTCTTTGTACTTGCAATCTTGGAAAAATAGTTTGAGGTACTTGATGTCCTAAATTTTCTGCATTTTCAGAACTTGGCAGCAATGGATTTTCACTGTCCATTTGCTGATTTTCTGAATCATTCCAGAATTGATTTTCCAGAAATTTTACATCTCTGCTGAGAATTAATTTCTTGGTGATTGGATTGTAAAGCCTGTAAGCTTTAGATGTTTCACTATATCCAGTGAATATACATTTCTCACTTTTGTCATCCAATTTCTTCCTTAATTCAGAAGATATGTGAGCGTATGCTATGCATCTGAATGTCCTTAGATGCGCTACATTGATCTTTGTCCCACTCCATGCTTCTTGAGGGACTTTTAGCTTTAGTTTGGTGGTTGGAGATCTATTCAAAAGATAAATTGAACATGCTACTACTTCAGCCCAAAAAATATTTGACAGAATTTTCTCTTTGAGAAGTGTTCTTTCCATATTCATTATTGTTTGATTTTTCCTTTCAGCCACTCCATTCTATTGTGGAGTATACCTGGTTGTTGTTTTCATGATAATGCCTTCTGATTTGCAGAAATTTGCAAATTATCTGGAGTTGTATTCTCCTCCTCCATCTAACCTGAGTGCTTTGATATATTTGCCACTCTGTTTTTCAGTTTCTGCCTTGAATTCTTTGAATTTTGCAAATGTTTCAGACTTGTGTCTGAGAAAATAGATCCATGTTTTTCTGCTGAAATCATCAATAAACGTTAGAAAGTAAAAGCTACCACCTATTGACTCTGTTTGCATTGGTCCACATAGGTCAGTGTGAACAAGTTCAAGATGTTGTTTGGCTTGAGTGGAAGACTTTGGAAAACTAGTTCTCTTATGTTTTCCAAGTATTCAAGACTCACATGGGGGAATTTTCTCTTTAAATATAGGAAGACCTTTGACCATGGAGTTCTTCTGAAGAAGACTTAGACTCTGAAATGGTAGATGTACAAATATTGTATGCCAAATCATTGTTTCATTCAGAGTATATGCACTCTGTGCATATGGTTGAATCAGATTTGCAGTTCTGAGTGTAAGGGGAAACATCCTATTTGGAGTCATATGAATTTCAGAGATTAATTTTCTACTTGGGATTTTGTCATATATTTTGCAAGATGCTCCCTCAAAAAGTACCTTATATCCATGTTCAATGAGTTGTCCTACACTTAGCAAATTATGTTTCAGATCTGGAACATGATAGACATTGTTTATGTCTTTCTTTACATTATGTTTAGTAAAATTAGGAACAGTTCCTTTTCCTTGAACTTTGACTAAATAATCATTTCCAAGTGTAATATCAGATGAGATTTAAGAATCAATGCATGAAAGTAATTCTTTGTTACCTATCATGTGATTTCTGCATCCACTGTTCAGCAACCAGAGATATTTAGGTTGTTGTTCAATCTTGTGGCACGAAAGAAACATCCCTCCTGAGTTTTCTGCCGTGTGATTTGACACATGTGCTCTGCCTGAGAGCTGATCTGCTTGCTTCTTCCTGCATTCAGATTCATAGTGCCCATGCTTTTTACAGTAATAGCATTGAATTCTTGATTTCTCATTTGATCTTCTCCCTTTCCCTCTTTGAGGTTGGAAATTCTGATGTTGATTTTGTTGTTGATGTCTCTGACCTTGAAAATTTTGATTCAGATATTGTTGTCTGTTACCTCCACTGGAGTGTGGGTTAATTTGATTTCTTCCTCTTCCTTGGTGACCTCTGCTTATTCCTCTGCCTCTCCCTCTACAAAAGGAGAATTGAGTTTTGAAAGCATTGGAGATTGACTCATCTGTGAGATGCAGTCTAGTCTCATGTGTCACCAGAGAACCAATTAGGTCATCTGTTGAAAAACTTGACAGATCCTTAGATTCAAGGATTGTTGTTACAACCATTTCAATTTTCTTTGGTAAACTTCTAAGAATTTTCTCAACAATGTGTTGATCAGTGATGGTTTCACCAATCAATCTGATCTGGTTCACGATGCCCATGACTCTGGTCATGAACTGATCCACATTTTCGGACTCTGTCATCCTTAGAGTCTCGAATTGAGTCCTAAAGGTCTACATTTTAACTGTTTTGACCTTGTCATTTCCTTGATAGGAAGATTTAAGGATGTCCCAGGCCTGTTTTGAAGTACTATCACCTGTGATTTTTGAGAAAATCGAGTCATCCACAAAATTTTGAATCCAAAATTTGGCTTTTGTTTCTCTATTTCATTGAGTTGCCTGAGCAATTTTCTGTTGATTAGTCATGGCGGACAGGTATGCTAAATCTGGTTCCACATATCCATGATCCCCTGGATCCCAACACTCTTGTTCTTGCAAGAAGGATCTCATCCGAAGAGACCATAACTCATAGTTTATTCTAAGAAGAATCAGACCCTGTGTTGGTCCTAAATTGCTAGATGACGCCATATATATATATATATATATATATATTTTTAAATGTACTAGACAAAAAGAAAAATTCTTACTAACCTGTCTCCTGCGTGTAATTTACAGTGACTCTGGAACTCTGCGTTCAAGATTTCGTGAGTTTTTGGCTTCATGATTCTGACGTCGGGACTTCGTTATACGAGTCCTCCGATCTGTTGTCTCTCCAACCTTCGATCGCCAAAACACTGATGTGTCGATGGACGAAGAGAGCTTATCGACCTTGAATTTGGCCTTAGTCACCGTGCAATGTGACCATGCGCCTTGATGTTAAAGCGCTACGGGCTTTTCCGGTTCGTTGTCTTTCAAATTGCCGAAATGTGAAATATGCCTTTGGACAATTCAACGGTCCAGATCTTCCTGTGATCCGACGGTCTAGATCCTATCGAGATTTCACGATTCATTATTTCACAAGTTTAGAACTCTTGTCCCAGAGTTTTTGAAACCGTGAACTCCGAAATGACGATTTGCCCAAATGGCGTTAACTTCAGTTAGCCCCTTGGGCTATACCTCTGGTCCACATGACCTCTCCCGATATGACCACAGTCGCTTTCAGGGTTTCGCGACTCAAACGCATGACCACTTGGTCTCTCGACTCCCGAAAAGTCGATTCCTGAAATGTCGATGGCGTTTTCCTTTCGGGACTTTCCCCGAAGGCCTTGATTGTTGCCACGTGTTCCCTTACGGTGGATGGTCCTTGTTGTTTCATGATTTCGCGACTTGTGACACCCAATGAAAGAAGTCCTCTGTCAACTTGAAACCCCGGTATCCGATATGCCGATGGTTTCCTCGATGTTCGCCATGTGTCCAAACAAATGGAAGACCGTGATCTTTTCGAGGTTTCGCGATTTGCGATGTCGGGATTTCGCGTATCGGGGTTTCGGAGAGCAGTCTCCTTCGCTCGTCCAACTCCCGATTCCCGATTTTGCGATGGGATAAAATCAACGACTCACGATCTATCTCGATCCAACGGTCCAGAATGACTCGAAATTTTTCAATTCGTGAATTCTCACGACAATCTTCTGACCTATACACCTTGCGAGTCAACGAAATGTCGAGATCTCGCCACATGTTTCTTAATGGACGGTCCAGATGATTTTATGATTTTGCGACTTCACAAGTCAAAATTTCTCCTGTGCACTTCAGAGGACTAAACCTCGTGCACTTTCTCACTGATCCAATGGTTGTCGGTCCTCTGCGCAAGATCTAACGGCTGAAATTATTTCATCTTTTTCGCGCTCTCCTTGTCCCTTCTGGACTGGATTTCCACCTCAGATATTTTTGGGGGACGAATCTTACGGCCCCGACAGTTGTTCTTTGCACATTGGACGTGATCTTTGCTGCATTTGAAGGAATTTTCTCATGCGGAAGAAAAATTTGTGAATCTTTCAAAGTTTTGAAAGAATTTCACAAGTTCTTTGTTCTCTGCTACAATCTTTGACTGATTTGAGTGATTTTTTAGATGCTTTAAACGATGCTACCTTCTGCAACAATATTTCACAGATTTACATGAATTCCGTGAAATCTTCAAAGTTTCTGCCTTCTAAAGCTCTTCTTCATGAATCTTTGTTGATTCTTGAAAATTGTACAAGAATCTTTACTGTTTCTTCCTTCTCAGTCTCTGCTTCCTTCTCGTGTTTCTGCTCCTAGAAAATTTTGTGCATAGTACACTCTGTGACCTCGTGTGAGCTTCTTACGTTGATCTTTTGAGCGTATGAGTGGACAGCTTCCTCGTGGAAGTTTCATGCGAGGATCTTTCAAGAGTATGACGAACAACTCTCCAAGCCTTGTGAAAAGTCTGTGTCGAATGCTCTCTAGATCCGTGTAAGCTCTGCACTATTTGAGGATCGTGTTGCTCTCCAACCTATGTGAAGAGGCTTACTACTGCAGCTCTGATACCATGCTAAATTGTGAAGCAAGAAATGCAGAGAGAAAGAATAGAACAGAAAACAGTATATTAGAATATATGAAGAAAAGTACAAAACAAGTACATGAAGAAGTTCAGAAGTAGTAAGTCTGAAGAAGTACTATGCAATGGGAAATAGCTAAGATAAATAGGCTCAACCAAAACAAGAATAGAAAGTACAACTGGCCAGGACAACTGGCAGTGTACAATCAGCCTGTTGAGGTTACATTATATTTAACAGTGAAGACAATAGGAGGCATCGACTGTAGTGTGAGCCTACAGGGTAACCATGAATGTAAAGGCGATGAAGACAACATAATTCATTGACTACCATGTGAGCCTGGAGGGTAACCGACGCTATAATTGAGTTTTAATTATTTTTAATTATTTTTTAAATGAATTATAAAATTTCACAAATAGACAAATAATATTTCCCACCAGGACTATTTAGTCCCATCATTATGATGTGATAAAATAATAAAATGTGAATAAAATTGCTTGAAATTGGAAAAAAAGATTTTTAATATTAATAAAACATAATTAAAAAAAAATGTGCCAAAACATTGATAATATGTGTAAAATCTTCAGAATGCACCCACTAATGATATTAAAACAAGAAATCTAATATCCTTGAAATTCTTAATAATCTAAGGAATTGAATCATCATCTACCAAAATATGTTATTATTTTCACCTTGCCTTTCATTTGTTGTTGTTCAAATTTTCTGATGCAGGAGCATCACTGGAAAGCATGCAAAAGAAGGACCACTCAGCACGTGGGAGTTCTTCCATAACTTCAACGTTAGCAGCTCTAGCCGATTTTAAAATCTGCCTTAACTCAGTGTCGAAATTTACCTTTGGAGGCACACTTGAACTAGTGTCGAATTTTACCCTTTGACGCACGTTTTGAAAATCGCAAGCAGAGCAGGAGTTTCCACTATGGCTCTAGAGTGTGACTGGACTAATATAGCATAGGATGAATTTTAGAGTAGGCAAGTAGCCAGGGGAAACCCTAGAAATCTTTTTGAGTTAAGTAGAAGTTTGTACGCCTAGATGGGGTTAGTTGCAATACAGAGAGAAATTAGTTGTAAGAGAGAATTGTGAGTTAGCAGGAGATCTCAGTTTTTGAGTTACTGTAATTTGAATGTATTTTGTAGCCATTTTGACACTTGTGAATATAACAGAAGGAAAATTGAACCAAATACACATTGTATGATCGGTGTTTGCAATTTCTTGATATTTCTGTTCTTATGCACAAGTGAATGAATCTCTGTGGGGGAGTAGGAAACTCTGAATGTTAGTTTTTCAGTTTCAATTGTTTATCTTAATTTAAAGATCTGCAAGGTGTACATCAAGACAGAAGGGAACGCAAGGGGATTAGAGGGGGAATTTATCTATGAGAAATCCCTTGGATCTGAGTTATCGAGATCCCTTAGACTCAAGGAGTGCTCGGGAAATCGAAGTCTGCACTAGACGAAGCTTGGGAGGGGGAGCACTTTTGACCATCAGATTGCAGTGAAGTTTCAGTGGTCGTTTGAGGTGAGAGGGGCACACAAATTTCAAGATTTCATATGCCCAAGAGGAAAGACCCACGAGGACCCGAACGGACAGTTGAGAGCTTTCGGGGAGGGACGCGAAATCCCGTGAGCCGTTGGATCGAGAGGAGTTGCGAGTAGGTTAGTGGGAAGACATTTCAACGCTCGACCCTCAAGGGGAATAGTAGCCTTCAGACCCCAATAGATCTGGGTCGTTGATCCCATTTCGAGTTTTCAGCTACCAGGAATGAAAAGGGAAAGAGACGAGACTCTTGGCCCACAAAAACCCTGAAAGGATCTAGACTGTTGGATCTTCAAAGGTTGGGAGCTATCGATCTACAGTGTGGAGGTGTATCAGGTTTTGACTACTTGGATTACAAGGGGTGAGAGAAGGGACTCTTGACCTACGAAACCCTAAAAGGATCTAGGCTGTTGAATCTTCGAAGGTTTAGAACCGTTGATCCACAGTGTGGGGGTATTTAGGATTTCGGTGACCGAGGATACAAAAGGTAAGACTCAGGACTCTTGACCTACAAAATCCTAAAAGGATTCAGGTCGTCGAATCTTGGAGGCTTAGAGCTGTCGATTCACAACAGAGAAGTGTTTCGGCTTTCGTGACTTGGAGGAACGAACAAAGCTCGTGAGGGGTGAAGTCATGAAATAGAAAACATTGAATTGATCATCATCGTTGATCGAAGGGATATTTGGACCATATATCTTGGTCTTCATGGTTTCGTCTATCATAAATTGGGGAAGCTCGAAGTTCTCTGTGGTAAAGTTGGTGGTCACGTGCCTGTGGTCACGTGAGCCAGAGAAAGGGGGGAGCTAGCCTTCGCTAGCCCTTATCGAGGTTTCGTGACCAGAGGAACTAGGGACTCATTACATTGGAAAACCCCATGGACGCGAAATGCGACGCACCTTTTAAGCTAAGATGGTTGTCCTGCCTGTGCTCATGAGGAGTGGGGGTAATGCCTAAAACTAGCTTGTGTAGGAAAATTATAGACAAGAGTCTATGGACTAAGTGTCAAAGGTTCCATTTCGAAACCAGGAGAGTCGCTCTGGCTCCGAAATTTGGAGATCCTGAACAGGAGGTCGTGCATCCCTGAGGAGGGATAAGGGGGTCTGCATCATTGTGTATGGTTGTGGAATGCATTAGCAAGTTACCATAGGGTCATATTATTGGATTACCTTGGCCAATTCCCACATTGACATAAAAGTATTCCAATTGGAGAGCTTCTTAATCATATCCTTGGACATGAGTACGATGGTAAATAATACAATATGATTTGAGTAATCTAGCAATGTTGGATGATAATTCCATCCTTATTCTACTAGTTCATAGATCCTTTATTTGTTTCTGTTAGCTAGGGTGAAGAAATAGTTAATGGTGGAGCTATTTTTTCTAAAGGCATTAATCCTCAATTATTTTCATTTTCCCCTAATGATCCAATCCAAAGATTTTTGCAATCTCAAAACATAGTGGTATTGCTTTTGGGAATTGTCTACTCCATAATGGTTTTTGGGAATTGTCTACTCCATGTGTTTTTTTGAAGTGGGTGGGAGCATACAAGCTTGGATTCACCTTGCTAGAGGTATCCTTGTACTGGTTTTGACTCCATTAAATCCCCAATTGGTTTTGACCCCATTAAATCTCGAGGTTGTTCTGCATATTACAATAAAGAACCCTTTCCTTTTCAAGTGTAGTGTAAGTTATGGGTGGACAAACGGATGGTGCTAGACAATGCAATATTCTCAGAGTCATTTTCTAATGGGGTATGATAATAATTATTACAATTGAAATAATTATGGGTGGACAAACGGATGGTGCTAAACAATGCAATATGCTCGGAGTCATTTTCTAACGGAGTATAATAATAATTATTACAAATGAAACAGTTATGGCTTCTTTTGTTGGTTTGCAAATCCTTTCTTGATTTCCAATTGGAAGGGTGAAGAAACAACTTCTAATAGAGTTGTTTTTTCTAGAATTTTTATTCCTTAATTATTTTTCCTTCATCCTCAATGATATGATGTAGAGGTATTTGCATGCTCATAACTTTGTGACATCTCTTGCACATATTTTTTGAGGAACTTTTCTACTCCTTGTTTTTCTCAAAAGTGTGGGAATATACAATATGGGATTTGGTTTATTAGGGAAACGTTGATATTGAGTTTGACTGGGTGGATTTTTATATTATGGGATTTGGTTTATTAGGGGAAATG
>SNQJ01S0002272.1:177040-213400 GCA_010110895.2 Picea sitchensis
TGTTGCAAGTACACATAGTTTAGGTTCACCTTGAATGATTTCATTAGAATTTTATCATATTTCACTCATTATTACATTGGATTTTATGCTAGCATATGTCATTTCTACTCAATCAATATATAAAATACAATACATACATGTGATCTAAGTTAATTTGTGATTTTTCATATTGGTTTATTTTGTTTTGGTAAGTTTTGTTTCTTAAATATTTTTTTCTACCAAACTTAAAGGAGAATTAGGAAGTATAAATTTATTGACAATTTTATTTTATTATATGAGAATATAGTTTTTTTTTTCTTTGTTGTATTTAGAAACTAGTCTTCTTCATTACCTTTTTTTATATTTTTTAAAAGTAAAAGTGGATAATGAGTTGAAAGCTAGGAGACCTAAAACCACATCACACCCAACCCATTCTATGAACTTAGAAATTTCAATATTGTTTTGATCATTTGAAACAATTTATATGCAACACAATGTTAGGAATAAACTTTTAGTAGATTTAGGTTTAAATATTTATTAACAACACATTGTTGTTGTCATGATAGGGGTGATAATAGGATGTGGATGGAGAGATATGGTGGCATCTTCTATATTTCAGAGAGAAAATAGGGTTTATAAAGTGATTTTAGTTCCTTATTATTCTTATAATGGTTTATGAGTTTTATAGTCATTGATCTTTGATCAAATTAATTTTTCTTAGTGCAATTTTATAAAAAGTGTTGTAATGGTTTTTAAAGGTATTAGTATGTTGTAACTAGATGTAGATATGGAAGGAATGCTCTCTATGTTTCCAAGAAAAGATAGAGGGATGAAGTAATTCCACAAGGTCATGATGTTTCCTTAGAAGGTGGCAACACACAATAATATAGAACAATTCATCCCTAAATAAATTTATGGAAAGAGGAAAATTATTTGAAAGATACCATTATTATCTAGAACAATTCACTCCTAAATAAATTTATGGAAAGAGGAAAATTATGTGCAAGATACCATTATTATCCTCCTATGATGAAGTAATTTGAATTCCATATTCTTTACATCGTTATTCTAGGTAACAAGTTATTGTTATTGAAATATAATAGTAATGATGTGGGTGTCTTGTAGAAAGAAACATATCCACAAATGGAAAATCGAAGGTTTAAGATATGATATTTTTTTTTTTGTATTAAGGGATTTGTCTAGTAACTAAGAGTCTTAATTATGATGGAATTCCTTTTGTCACAATCACATGGAAGGAATTTTGCAGGATCAGGGCAAGGCCTTCAATAACTCACATTGTAAGAAGTAAGTTTAAGTAACCGACTTTCTACCTATTTCCCATTTGTGAAACCATCAATATTCCTTTAGAAAGATATCAATTATGAGTTGGACCTTGAAAAATTAATGAATATTTGACAAGGATTTGTTGTGGTGCTTGGAATTGAATATCACAAGCAGGATGGTGTTTAATGTGGATAACATTAAAAATAACATGAAATATATTTTATCATATTTGATTTTTTTTAAACTACAAAATGGTGGGTTAAAGTAACACTAAAATTAAATTAAACATTTTAATATTATAAAAATATTTCATTTTGAATTACTCCGCATAATATCATCCATATTGTAGTTTCAAACCTTTTTTTTTAGGATTGGGACACTGAGGTTTAGGTTAGAGGATCGTATTTCTAGCTACTTGGTAAGATGCATTTCGGTATTCGGTATCATCCTCCGTTCAAAGTATTTTCCTTAATTTAATAAGGATACGTTATATACACATAGATGTAGGTATGTATGTATACATGTATTAATTCTCATATATATGTGTGTGATAGAGTTTTATTGAGATCAATGATAGAGTTTTGTAAAAACCCTATTTTTATTTGTCTATTAGATGCAAGAGATGTTGCTTTCTATAGGATTTATACCGATGCTTATTCATGGTAAGGAAATATAGTCTCTAATATATTCATATACATATATGCCAACTCTTAGATTCTAAGTAATATAATCCCTATGATTAGACAAAAAAAAATTATTTTATTCAGTAGGATATGTGTTGTTGTAATGTTTTTAACTGTTCATCATTCATACATATGCTAACCTAGTAACTCACTATTTATACATTTTCTCATCATTGAAATAACAAACCAAGATGTTGAAACAAAAATATCTCTATTTGACCTCTAAAATTTATTTAAGGAATATTATGTCCTCTAGCGCATGTTTTAGACTTTAGTTCACTTTAATTTCATATTTTGAATTTATCCATACCATCTTTGATAACCTAATAGATAAGAAACTATCTCCATTCATGCAAGTCTTATTGATGAAATTTTACATGTACTAATAAATGTTTTAAATAAGTTATCCGAAGTCACAAAAAAAAAATAGTTTCCTTCACTAGGAAAGGAGATTCTAACACATTACTTCTATGAAAAATAAATAAGCAATTCCATGTTTAACTATGTATTTTAGATAAAGAGATTAATCCTTTTACACTAACCTAAAATTATGATAATGAGGAGTTCAAGACATTGGTAGTGGAGTTGACATGTTAGCTTAGAGGATAATATTTAAAACCAACCATATTGAGACAATACCTTCACTTCCCATAAATATCATGGATTTCCACCCTTTTAGCACCTTTATAGGAAATTAAATCCATTATATTACATGATAGGAAATGCTACTCCACACTGCATGCTATTTTCTATCACTTGGAAGAGTTACATCCAAAGATTGAAACATAGTAGTGTAATAACTTAAATTCTCCATGAACTAGGAAAAAAAGGTGTAGTATTACTATTATCTTCTTGTTCCAGCAATGCTACCACATTTTGATCCAATCCCTTGAACTTCCTTAAAATATTATCTCAATGGTTACTTGTAATCACGCTCTTGTGATGCTTATGATGAACTGATAAAGGAAAATTTATGGAAAAATATTCCCTATGAAAAATATCAAGCATCTTAGCATGAATTTCATACCCAATGTAACATCTAGTTTTATTGATCACAATTCATACCACTGATTTATTCTTTTAGGACACTTCTAAGCAAGTGATCCGGTTTAAACATGATACTTTTTGAATAGCTACTTGGGTTTATGAGTTAAAAATGATGTCATCTTTGAGTATTGAAAATGAGACATGACATAATGAGGATTTTGATGACATTGGAAAAATTCCTTGGACTCTGGGTTGAGTCAAGGAGTGAACTATTGTCTTTGATTATGAGTACTTATTTTTATTATGCATGTATTATGATGATTCCAGTTATGGACTTCATGTATAAGTGTTATTAATATTATCTTTTTCAGTGGATGCAAGCATGGTGATGTTTTCGAATCTAACTCATATATGGAGTAAAGAGGTCATGCACATATATCGAATTGATGAGGGAGAGGTGTGGCAGCATCCCTGTCATAGCCTACTAGCACTCTGGTCATGAACTGAACTCGAGGTTAACAACTACCTTGTTTTTGAGAGGTTCACTATGTCATAAGGGAGGACTGAGATAGACTCAAACAAGGATTTCAGATCGGAGCACAATAAGGTGGATTCTTTATTCTTCAGTAGGACCTTAGTCTCACACAAGGTCAACAAGTGGAGTATTGAATCCAAGCGCCACACAAATTCCAAACTAAGTCAAACAGAGAGTGCCACCCTTGGAGCACGTAGGTGCGTATTGAAGGGCATATTGCATGAATAAATTAATGAGTTATTAAAAATCTAGAATACCTTAGGGAATAAAACAAATACTTAGAACTCATAGAAAAAGAATATCAACTTATACAAATTTATAAACTAGAAACATAATAAATCTAAGTCCAATTGTTATGCTTAATAAAATTTATATAAATGGGTCTAAGGGAAATTAGACTAATTAAAAATACAGAAAAGGGAGAACAAAAATTAAAACATGTGCACAATGTGTGTATGAAATTAATAAAAATAGTTTTAATAAAAATAAACTATTTCATGAGAGAATGGGTTGTCAACATAGAGTTAGAATCCTAAGTGAATATAGAATCTAAATCCTAACTAACAGAAGAGTCTTAATCAAACTCCAATTGTAATTTAGTTAGGATACACAATAAAGGAGAATTTGGGGAATTAAGGGACAACTAGGAGAAAATCTAGAAACTAATTGTCGAGGTGAGGAGAAATTCAAATTTTATTTAATTAAAAATAAATAAAACATGTGACACTTGAGGGAAGAGTGACATGTGTTGGGGGTGAATAATATCTTAATTAATTATTATAAATTATCTAATTATACATGAAATTATTATAAATTATCTAATTATACATGAAATGACAAGGGTTGAGTTTAAAATTATTATAAAAAGAATGGATAGGTAGAAGCAAAGAACCTATTGATAGATGACTAAAATATTGTCAAATTTTCATGTGACTAGTTTTCTTGTGTGAGTTGGGCTACAAGATTTGTGCAAAAGGTGGAAGCCTCTCCTTCTGAGGGGAAGCTTGAGCTATAATTTCTGAAATTTTTTGTGTGACCCCTTTGCGGCTCGGGGGACTAAAGGGGAAGAAGAGTACCTCTAACGTTGGTTGAAAGGTACCGATGAAGTCATTTGATTAGCAGGCAAACAAAGGGATGTCATGCAAGTTTCCAATTTGAAGAATATCTTCATATATCAATACTCTTTTGATCACATTATTTACATTGTTAGTTTTTATATTCACACTTAATTTGTATACTAACATGTATAGAAGAATGCCTTGGCTGATGATATAATAATAGTGCGCTTATTTTATATATTCAAATTTTTTGTTGACAGAGTGGTAATCTACTACTAAGTTGAAATTGTTCTTGTTAGATTCAACTTTTATATTAAAAAAAAAACTGTGTAGAATTATTTCAGAACGTTCAATACAACCAATGTGATTAGAATGGAAGGACGACTCATATGGAAGTGTATTGTCCACTCTGGTTAATAGATACCTTTGTCGTTATAACCTTTTCACCTCATGTTCTTATTGTGTTGAGAGAAGTATGGAGATAGATTTTAAAGCTTGTTCTGGCTCTGTCTCTTTCCTTGCAATATAGTAAGGTTTAGGCTCGATTTTATGCCCATGAAGTTAGTCTAACACAAGGGTAGATACTAATTCTATATTATCTGCATGTCATGTGTGTCAAGAGTCTTGTTATTGATAATAGTTAGGGTTTCGACAAAATTGTCTAGAATAATTTTAGTCACCATTAGATTCTTGGAGACAACATGTATTTGGTTTCGTTTCCAATGGAGAAGATTTCCCTATTTTGATCTCCCATTTTAATTTTCGATTACCGATCTTCAATTTTGATGTTGAAGGAAGGGGAGGTGATTATAACGCTGGAGAAGGTTTTCTCTCCCACGGATTCGATTCTAGGCACAAGTGGCCTTCATATCTCACAAGGAGGGATTGGCATTTGCGAAGAAGAAGAAGGCTACCCTAAGCATGGACATATGTGGTAAATCCCTGATGATGATTGAAGAGCCAACAAATGTTGTGTATTTTTCGAGCCTATTGAAAAAATAGGAAGATGTAATCACTCATAAATGTGATAGAAGATGTGATATTGAACATGGTTCCGATAAATTTACCATTTTAAATTAAGTGGAGGCACTCATATTTGTGACAAGAATTGCAACCAAAAAATTGTGTATGATAACTACAGTTGTATTTGTGGTATTAGTCATCAGGTTTTCCGCCTAACAACTATAGAGTAGCAGGCAGTGAGCGGAGTGGTCCAGAGGAGGTCCTATTCAAACTTAGCTGAAGGTGGTTGCACTTCTAAGAGAAAACATGATGCTTTCATGCATAATCATCAGTAGCATCTTGAGCGCTCATTTTGTGTTGTGGCTCCCTTTTGAGCACTCATTTTTTGTTGTGGCTCCAATTTGCAGCCAACCCGAAGATAGTATGGATATTAACTGATTTAAAATATATGAATAATCTAGATTATCCTTTATTAGTAATATCTTTATGAAGTGGTGTAAACACTGCATTCCAAATATTTTTAGATACTCTCCATTAATATGACAGGGAGAAGACTCTTAGTTATTATTCTAAAAAACATCGTGATAACTCTCTTCTTTGCAAGATTGAAGCATAATTCAATCGATAATTTTGTAACTATAACTCTTTAAGCTTCCTCTTTGTACAATTAATTTCATGCATTTAGAACATTTTCATTGCATGATTCCAATTCTGACCTTCCTTGCTTAATGCCTTACTAGCTTTATCATTGAATTAATAATCATGAACAAATTCATACCATTTTTTTTTTTCTAAATGCTTTGCATTTTTAATAAAAAAGAATGAAGCTAAAGTTAAAAAAAATCATTCTCCATAAAACTACTAATCGTTAGTTTTAGAGGAGAGAACCAAAAAAAAATACTATTCTTACATATGCAAATACAATAAAGTATTCAAGATTTGTTTTAAACCTTGTTTTTGAGCATATGTGAATAATGTCGAAATCCATTCTAGGAAATGGTTGTTTGTTTATTGTGTCTTTTCTTCATTAGTTCCTATCTATACCTACCTGGTAGTACATGAAGTGGGGTTTTTAATAATCTTGTGTTTTCATTAAAATAAGGGTTCTTTATGAGCACCAAGTTGTTAACTAAATTTTCAAGTTTGTTGTATTTAAACATGAATGTGACCTTTTATTTCAATTCAGTTTAACCTGACTCATTATTTCACTGTAAGTAATTTTTTTACAAATATTGTTGTTTCCTAAGTTTTCATCTTTCCCTAGCTGTTGTCTCAAATTTATATAGTTGGGGTTTCACCTTATTTTGCATCATTGTTTTCAATTATTTTCACAGTTGTTTGTCCTATGATGATGGGTGAAGTGTTCACCTGAAAAGTTGGGCACAAGTTGAAAAATATAAATGCCCAAATGGAATTATATTTTTGAGTAGGTGAAGCTTTACTTTATTTTACATTTTATAATGTTGAAATTAGTTATGTAATATTTAAGTTACTTTTAGGATTAATCAAATGTTTAAATTCTTTGTAATTTTTTACTCATTTACATCGAGACATTTGGAGGGTTATTACACCCAAACATAGGAAAAAATTGAAATTAAAAATGAGCTTGACATCTTTCTACAATCTTTGATAATATTTTTGTAGCTAAATGTATTCCTTGAGCTTAATCATACTCTAATATAGAGTCATCCACATGCATAATATGAACATCTTTCTACAGGGTGGGTGCAAGATATTGTCTCTCGTGACTTGTTAGTGGCAATGAAACCATGGAAAAACAATAATATATTAACTTGGAGGGATGATTCAAGGTTCTTTCAGGATGAATTTGAATATGCCATATCAAGATGAAATTTAGGAAAATGAATTAGAAAATTACTAATATATAATTTTTATTTATAGAAATTGTGTATGACCATGTGAAATTTGAGTTTTCCTAACAATGGTATGCTATTTTTCATACAAAATCTAATATGCATGTTTTGATAGTGCTAGCGTTGAGTACATATACAATGGAATTTCATTAAAAAAAATTGTAAAATTATAGAGAACACATTGTTCTTATGCACAACTATTTTTTCAAAAATTATTATGTTAATTTTATATGGTTTTTAAATTATAAAATTATTTATATCCTTGAAATTACAAGGCTGGTTTTTAAATTATAAAATTATTTATATCCTTGAAATTACAAGGCTTTCCATTAGTGCTCGGTAGAAGGATATTAACGTTATGATTTTTTTTTTTTGATTTTCCTTAGATTATAGATCTCAGACTATACTAGTGTAGCATATAACCTATTTAAAAAAAATTAAGGCAAACAAAAGTTTTATGAGGAATAAAAGAGGTATTTATTTTAAGATAATGATATTTGTCAAGAAAAAAACATGTTAAAAATAGTAAACAATATTATTCTTTTCTTTAAAATTATATATTTGGAATGTTCATAACTGACTCTATATGTGTTTGTATTTTTATCAACAGCGTATTTGTGTATTCTATAGACAAATAATGTCAAAAATAGAGAGATTGAGAGATATTTAGAAAAATGGAGGTTTTAATGTATTTGCAACCCAGACCACTAGGATTTTCACCTACAACCTAAATCTAAGGAAACCAACTCAAAAAACACCTATGCTAGAGTTGTCACTCTTGCTTGGAAAAATAAATTTAAATGAAAATAATGTGCGCGCACTCTAGGAACGTGTGCACATTCCTAGAGCACATCTATATTTTAAGAGAATGTGAATGTACATAGATCATGCATGTACTTTTATGCCTAATTCTACATATTCTCACCTCCTCCCCTTTTTCTTCTCTCACCCAATCCCCCTCATGCCCACATCTCCTGGTATCACCTCTATCATGGTGTCACCTATCTCCCTCCAATATAAATCGAACCTTTGTGTATTCTCACCCTCTCCCCCTTTTTGTCTCTTGAAAAACCCCTTGATACCCACCTCCCCTTGTGTCACCCATCTCCACCTATTCTCTCCCCTCCCCCTTTTCCACCCATACCCATCAACCTTCCCTCTTCACTCACCTCCTCTCCAAGCACATTCATGCAATTCTCTCCCTCTACCAATAATATCCACCTTCCCATATCGCACCACATCCCCCCTTCCTCCCTATACAAACCTCAAATCCTCTCCTCCTCTCCAACTCCCCATTCAACTTTCCTCATTCCCCCCTTGGCTCCTTCCTCCTATCCTTCATGCCCACCACCCCTCCTCCCCTAACCATTTACCCTTCACCTTTTCTCACCTCCTCCCCCTTTTGTCCTCTCACCCCATCCTATGATGCCCACCTCTCCTTATCTCACATATATCCACCTCTTAGCCTCCCTAGCCTTTTTACTCCCATTCACATCCACATTGTTTCTCTCATAACCACCTCTCTCAACCTTCCTACATATTTTCCATCCTTTCTTTAATTCCCACTACTCCCCTTCCCCTAACCATCGTCCTTTTGCCTCTTCTCACCTCCATATACCACCACATCCCCTCTTCCCCTCTAACCATACCTTATCTTCTCTTATCCTATCCCTTCATATTTCGTCCCTCCTTTCCTTTATCCATCCTTCACCTCTTCTCACCCCCCCCTTTTCCCCTCTCATCGCACCCCCTCATGATTTCCTCCCCAGGTATCACCTATATCCCTCTCTTTTACCTCACCTCCTCTACTCCTCATCCCCCCCCCTTTGTTTAATCTCCCTCCTTTCTTATACCTACCTCCCCATATTCCCATAAGCCATTGATTTTATCTTTTATTTGTCCCTTACCTATAATTCTATGACCTTCATGTCAAGTCCATAGCCCCACCCCGACCCCAATAGGGCTTCATATCCCCCCTTTGAATGAGAGAGAGAAGGGGGGGGGATGGGAGAAAGAGTGAGGTAGATATAGATAATACTAAAGAGAGAAAGGAGGGGGAGAGAGGGGGGAAGAAGGGAGGGGTAGAGAGAGAGGGAGTGAGTGGGAGAGATATAGAGCTACGATTGTTGTTGTGCTGGAGATATTGAGGGAGAGAGAGAGGGATAGACTAACAGAGGAAGGGAGACAGAGGTGAGAAGGTAATTGTGTAACCACAATTTGGGAAAATCAAAATATAGTGAGGAAATGATGGCTATCCTTCATGCAATGGAAACTTCACATCCATACCTCAAAGCGAATCATTTTCAAATCAATAGTGATCGTCATAGTGTAAAGTACTCCCTCGAACAGTAATTGTCTTCAACACATCAACATAAATGTGTCACAAAGATGTTGGGTTATGACTATGTGATCATATGTAAGAAGGGTATGTAAAATGTCGTGGATGATGATTTAAATCTATACCATTTGATAAGGATGGTTCACTCCTTTCCTTATCATTACTAAGTCCAAGATGGCTTAATCCCACATGAAATGGGTAGTAAAATTTACTCTAAAGAATATCATTGTATGGATTTAGGAAGATCATAATTGTAATGTCCCTGTAACGGCCCCTCCGTTACGACAACAAACAATGATGTATAATAGGTTATTTTTTTTCTATGCATTAGAAATTTAAAATTGTCATGAAATAATTAACAACATCACAAGATACACATCATCATAATTTAATAACGACACAATAAACACATTAACATAATTAACAATGATGCATAATCAACTCATAAATATAAGGAGCGACGCAATTCAACACAACACGATCAACTGAAGAAAATACAACAATTGATCAATCACGTCACTGAGTAATAGAGAACTACCTGCCCAACCTATCCTGCATGGTTACGACCTCCAGGACACATAAGAAATGCTCAAGCCCATAATTAATCCGATTTGTTTTGACCACTTAAGGTCTCAAGGCTGGTGATTGTTCTAAGGAACAAGGAAGTATCTAATTCTCATAACTCAATCACACACCACTTCTCAAACTATAAACACCAACATACTTGATCATCAATTCATCATAGTGCATTAAAGAAATCTACTCTTCTTAATAAATCTTTCAAGCAACAAAGGAGTGTAATGATTAAGAAGATTTTACATAAGAATAATAAATCGAGAGAGCAATTACAATCTTAATGTCATATAGCTTAAATATATATCTTCATCATAAGGAATAACTTCTAGGAACATGTAAGGACATGCCAAAATTGATATTAATTATGAGACCCATACGAAGACGAATCCTCTCAAGACATACATTAAATTCAACACTGCCTTATATTATGTATCCATATTTAAACCAAAAAAAAATCATTCTTAAACATCTTTAATTGAGAAGTCAGTGTTGACATAACCCTCCTTAAGGAGGGTCAACCATAACTAAAACAAGGAAGGATTATAATGCTAACTTACGTTTATTGCATAGGAACTAGGCGAATTTCCCCCCCTAAAAGAATAGAGAAGATAATTCTAAACTATCTTGCATGTCCATTTAGAGACCTAAGGAGATCATGTCATATTAAAGTAATGTTATGAGGACCTTATTCCCACTGTGTAACTTAATGAGATAAAATATATTATTATGTTTCAAGGAAAGAACATTGCTTCACATATCTTCACATATCCAATTGTAAGGAAATAAGAGAAAACCCAATCCCTTTTGAGAAATAGATATAAGGATTTTAGAAATTAATTAACCTGATCATTTATATATCATAAGAAGATTAAGGTTCTTCTCAGGAAACACAAAAATATTTAATATTAATTTGAAATCAATCAGTAGTTCCATGAGGATCAAATCCCTCGATTTCCAAACTCAAGACTTCAATTCTACCTTAAATTTTTAAAACCATAAAAGATCAATTTCAAGGAATATAAAGAATTTAAAGTGGCTTCCATGTTTCTTTTGAGGAACTAGGAAAATAAACATGCTTTTACCATAATGAGTTTTTCTATACCTTCTTATGTACCGATTTAAATTTTTTGAGAAGGTCTGAGTCACATTTTAGTAATTAAATGTGTAATAGAAATATAATTTAACCTTCTAGGATGCCAGTTAAGGAGACAACCCAAATAATTCGCACATCTTAGCATTTCTACAACAGTAAAAAAAAATCACTCTACATTTAAAACCAATACACGGAGGAAATGCTACGCACACCTTCAATATCATACGAATTGCAAGGTATTCATAACTAAAACTAGGTTGTGTTTTTAATATTTATATCATGAACCAATCCAATAAAACATCACGACAATAATTCAACACTGGGGAAAATAGGTAAAGGAAGATTTAGAAATTTCATAGCCTCCATATTATCTACTAAATATATACAACAACGAATTTTATATGCAACACGGAGGTCCATTTAGATTTAATTTACTCAAGATCAAATTCCTAGCAGAAACTACCATGAAATAAACAACTGTAAAATTCCCACTCCCAACCTATCATGTCAAGAGATGAATGAATCATAATACAACAATGGTTTCCATTTTCTTACTACATGATTATGTATATATGCAGGAAGGTAAAATTCATTGTGCATTAAAGATTGACTTCATTACAAGCATTTGAATTTGCAAAAAATTATATTATACTAGAATATGTAACTAACAATAAAGTACTATAATCGGTGGCAAAGAGATCGAAGATATTTTTGAGTGATGGCGCTTCTCCTGAACTTTTTCCTGCTAACCATAGAGACTTCACCGGTACCACCCAACCAATGTTATGGGTACTCTTCTTCCCCCTTAGCCCCCGGAGCCACAAAGGGGCCACACACACACAACCATAATACCTCTATCTCTCAACTCACCTCACAAGGTAGAGCCACCACTCACTGTCAAGTTGGGTATCCCAACTCTCACAAGTAAAACAAGTCAAAATTTTACATCATAACTTTACCCATAACTAGTGTGATCCATTTCTCATCTAGGCCATTTGTTTTATAGAATTTCTCCATGACACCTCTCCACTTGCACAATTAATTTGTTTTTTAATTAAATAGTTTAGAGTTATTTCCTCCTTACACTTGTCATCCTCTCCCCCAAGTTGCACAAGTAATTCCACAATTTATTTTAATAAAAGTCAATTTCCCTTACCCTTCCTAAAAGTGCTCCTTAAATCACTCTTAGTTGTCTCTTTATTTCCCTTATTTCAAATTAATGATTGATGTCTTACTAAATCTAAGTCGAGTTAAAATAAGATTATTCTCCTAGTTAGACTAGTGTTAAATAGACTCTAGATACCTTTCTATGCGTACACATTCTTTTATGCTTTATTTATTTCTTATCTTGAATTCCAATTTGGTATTTTCTGTACACATGTGCATTGAATTAATTCTTTAGACTTATTTAATATTCCTTAATTTCTTAAATTGATTTACCTCTTTCCTATTTTATTTAATTTATAATTTATCTTTAGTATTCTCACCAAACTTTAGACTTAGGATTAATTTTGAATAGGATTAGACCTTCATTTTGGGAATTAAAATTAATAATTTCAATCCTTAATTAATTAATCAAATCCGGCCATGTTTAAATATTTTAGAAGGTTTGATTATTTGCTCAAGGTTTTCTAGGCCACCTAGTTTCATTGAATCAAACTTTATTTACATGATGTGCCCTTCAAGACGCACTCCATGATCCAAGGGTCTCACTCACCTTTGATTTTTTTTTGTAGTTGTCCAACCCTTGGAGTCAACACTCCATTCAGGTGACCTTGTCAGAGACTAAGGGATTCTAAGGAATAAGGACCATGCCTTATTGTGCACCGATTAGAAATATTCGTGAGCGATTTTCTCAGTCTTCCATCATGGCATCGTGGACCTATCGAACTAGGTAATCGTTAACCTACAATTCAAGCCATGGAGAGAGTGCTAGTAGGCTGTGACATGGACTCTTCCACACATCTCCCTCAATATATAGTTTATGTGCATGGCCCCTTGACTCCTTATGTGAGTCATATTAGCAATAAATACTCAGCCTACATCCATCAATGAAACATTGTCAATGATCCATATAAAAATTTATGCTATAATCGATCATATGTCACACATGAATAAATGAAATAATCAAACCAATACTATCGAATCCATGACTCAATTTGGATTCCATTGAGGTCCATTGATGCAATTAACATCCACAATCTATCAAGTGTCTGACACACTCAGGGGAAACTTGTCAATAGCATCTATCAATAAATATATATAAATCAACATTAAGCCACAACCATCAACATCATCCAAAAAATCCAGAACCGAAATATATAATCATGTACTATAACCGGATCACCTGCACGCAAGTGTCCTCAAAGAATAAGTTCATAACATGTGCTCACAAGACTGAGATGTTACATACACCCCTTCTTGTTTTAAACTTCGTCCCGAAGTTGTACAGTATATAAAATGTAGTAATAAAAGTATCTAACAAGATATATATGTCTAAGCTATCAAATAACGAAACTATTGGCGCATATCATATGTGTCCTCCTAGGTAGCTGAGTGTGGACTATAATCAACCCACTAGACTTTGACCTAATCGAATGTTTGATGTCATAGATGTCAAATGCGATGGTCCAAAATTTGGATTAGCTTCGTCGTGAGTGCACCCTCATCCGACACCTGTAAAGAACTCATGTCAATCACATGTGTGGGATCACTAACATAATGTCTCAAAACAGATACATGAAAAAAATCGTGCATATGCCTCAAAGAATAAAAAAACACCAATCGATAATCCATGGGTTCTTTCCTTTCGACAACTTCAAAAGGTCCCACAAACCTAGGAGAGAGTTTATCACCCTTTCCAAACTTGATTGAACTTTTTTGTGGTTTCACCCACAATGATACTCAATAACCAACTTCATAATTATGGTAGACATGATGCTCATCATCATAACTCTTCTGTTGTTCTTTCGTTTCTTTAATTGTTTGTCTTATCGTTTGTATTTCTTCTTCCATTTCTTGGATCACTTATGGTTCTACCAGGACCCTATCCTCAAGTCAATCCAAGTTCAATGGCGTCTAACATAGTCTCCCATAAATAAACTCAAATGGTGCCATCTTAATGGTACTTCGATAGTCATTGTTGTATGTAAACTCCACCAGTGGAAATAACTCTTCCCAACGCTTTTGTTGGTCTATCGGGTACATATGCAACATATCTTCCAAAATTTGGTTCTTTCTTTTTGTTTGCCCGTCTGTCTCATGGTGACAAGTTGTACTAAAGTTCAATTGTGTCCCCAAGGGCTCTTAGACATTGGTCCAAAAATGTATTGTAAAAACCTAACCTCTATCAGATATGATCCTTTTTGGCATGCCATTTAATCTAAAAATATCGCTAATAAAAAATCTAGATATGTATGGAACCTGATATGTCATACGCATATGGATAAAATGTGCACTCTTCGTCAAAGTGTCAACTACCATGAACATAGAATCGTGCCTCCTTTCCGTCAGTGGAAATCCAAAAATAAAGTCCATGGAAATGACCTCCCATTTCGATTCTAGAATAACATGTGGTTGTAGCAATGCTTCCAGATGTCTATGTTCAACTTTCACTTTCTAACATTCTAGACATCATGCCATGTAACTAAATATGTCTTCTTTCATTCCTTCCTAGAAGAACAAAGGTTTAAGTTCTTCCCTCATCTTCTTGACTCCTAGATGAGCCATGTACACTACGCGATGCACTTCACTCAAGATCAAAATTAATAATTCATCATTAGGGGGTATGTAAATTCTATTGTTATATCTCAACAATCCATTGTTGTCCAATGTATAACCTTCAAACTTTGGTACCATCATGGTGTCTTGTCCGGTATTTTCCTTAACCTCTTTATACTAGTCATCATCGCATTGTATAGTTAGAATATTTTCTCGAAGATTCATTTAAAGAGGTATCATCAAAAATATTTGTGGTCTCCGACTTAATGCATATGCCACTTTGTTCACTGTTTATTTTATTTAAGTAATTTCAAAATCGTATTCGCTAAGCAATTCTGACAAACGCCTTTGCCGTGCGTTCAAGTCGCTTTGTGTAAATATGTGCTACAATCCACGATGATATGTTTTTAGTTTGAAATTTTGTCCAATAATATAGTATCTCTACACTCTCAAGGAATACACAATGGAAAATAACTCCAAATCATTCGTTGCATATTTATTCTCGTGATTTCTTAATTTCCTTGAGATGTAAGCGATCAATCAACCATCTTGCATCAAGACTCCACCTAATCCTTCCTTGGATGCATCTATGCATACCAAGAATTTATTGTCCATGTTGGGGACTTTTAGTATCGACGTTGTCATCAAAATCCCCTTGGGCCTTTGAAATGATTCCACACACTTTTGGATCCATACAAACTTCTTTTTTTTCTTCTGCAATTTCGTGATCAAATTTGCTATATTAAAAAAACATTCAACGAACTGTCGGTAATATCCTACTAAATCCATAAAGCTTCTCACTTATGGTATGCTTGTTGGTGTCATAAATTCGATAATAGACTCTACCTTTTTTGGTTCCATATTGATGCCTTCGCTGGATATCACATGCCCTAAGTAATTCATCCTCAATTGGTAAAAAAAACATTTCAACAATTTCCCGTATAATTTGTGATCCCATAAACACTGTAGTATTGAGCGTAATTATTCATCATGTTCTTCCATCGACTGATAATATATTATTATGACATCAATGAATACTTGAATAAAATTGTCCAAGTATTCACGAAACACCCCATTCATGAAGCTCATGAATACCCCTGGGGTGTTTGTTAGTCCAAATGGTAAAACGGTGAACTCGTAGTTCCCGAACCTCGTCTTGAATGCAGTCTTAGGAATATCTTCCTCTTTAATTTGTAACTCATGATATCCTAATCTCAAGTTGATATTTGAAAACACCATTGTGCCTTTCATTTGATCAAACAAATCATCTATTCTTGGCAACATATATTAGTTCTTGATTGTCACCATGTTGGGGACTTTTAGTATCGACGTTGTCATCAAAATCCCCTTGGGCCTTTGAAATGATTCCACACACTTTTGTATCCATACAAACTTCTTTTTTTTCTTCTGCAATTTCATGATCAAATTTGCTATATTCAAAAAACATTCAACGAACTGTCGGTAATATCCTACTAAATCCATAAAGCTTCTCACTTATGGTATGCTTGTTGGTGTCATAAATTCGATAATAGCCTCTACCTTTTTTGGTTCCATATTGATGCCTTCGCTGGATATCACATGCCCTAAGTAATTCATCCTCAATTGGTAAAAAAAACATTTCAACAATTTCCCGTATAATTTGTGATCCCATAAACACTGTAGTATTGAGCGTAATTATTCATCATGTTCTTCCATCGACTGATAATATATTATTATGACATCAATGAATACTTGAATAAAATTGTCCAAGTATTCACGAAACACCCCATTCATGAAGCTCATGAATACCCCTGGGGTGTTTGTTAGTCCAAATGGTAAAACGGTGAACTCGTAGTTCCCGAACCTCATCTTGAATGCAGTCTTAGGAATATCTTCCTCTTTAATTTGTAACTCATGATATCCTAATCTCAAGCTGATATTTGAAAACACCATTGTGCCTTTCATTTGATCAAATAAATCATCTATTCTTGGCAACATATATTAGTTCTTGATTGTCGCCATGTTCAATTGACGGTATTCAATACAAAGTCTCCACGAACCATCCTTCTTTCTTATGAAAATAGCAGGCATACCCCATGGTGACACACTTGGATGTATAAGTCCTAGGTCCAACAACTCCTTCAAATGCATTTTCAACTCTTGTAATTCATGTGTAGACATCCGATAAGGCGTTATTGCTATCAGTTCAGTTCCAAGTTTCAAATCGATTGTAAACTCCAATTCTCTTTCGGGTGACAAACCTCATAACTCTTCTGGAAACACATATGAAAATGCTCGTACTACCGGAAGGTATTCCAATACTTCCACCTCGCCTTGTTTATTTAGTGCCAAGATTGTATATAACTTGCATCCTTTTCACATTCTCTTCTACAGTTGTAGGGAAGAAATGAACCTCAAGGAAACTCCTTGGTTTCTTCCTATGGTCACTCTTCTCTATCCCACATTATTGGTCAAACTCAACCGCTTCATCTTACAGTTGAGTATCGCATCATGTGATTCCAACCATTCCATAAAAAGCATGATGTCATAATATTCTAAGATCATGGTGTATAGGTCGTAGTTCGTTACAAAATATCCCAAGTTAATGTGAGAGTTCATAACTCTTCCTCCAACCTTTTGTTTGGAACCCGAAGCCATTTCTACGTATCTAAACTCGTCCTATAACTCCTGGATCTATCAATATACTAAAATTTTGGTCGGCAATGGTACCTAATGTCTCGAGAACAGTGGACTGGTGCTCGACCTGACAGTTATTCACTGCTGCATGAATCTTGTGGGCCTTGCCCAAATCTCCAACTCTAGTGTGTCCCATTGATCTGACTACTCTTTCCTTCTCAACCATATAGTCTTGTTGGTAATGTGGCTCTCCATTTTTTCAGCACCCGGTCTTAGGTTGAGTACTCCTGGTCGTCGAAGTAGAAGATGTTGGCCTTCCACCCTGAGATCCTGGTATGTTCTGTTGAACATGTCTAAACTATTGTTGCTATGGGTGACATTATTGCTAATGTGGTGGTCCTCTCTAGGGAGTGCTATGATGAGGAGTCAATCGTCATGGTGTCATGAACATGGATCCTCTCGACGTGTCTCAATACTTTGATGTATGTCAGGATGGTGTCTGATGTTGTTTCACAACTGATTTCGTCTTTCGAGTCAGTCTTGCAAGAGTCATGTCCTGTCCCTCGTCGGTGAGATCTTCCTCAACTATGAGTGCCTTCGGGATTGCATCATGCATTTTTTGAGGCATTAGGATTGTCACCTTCACACAAATTTTTAATTTAAGTCCGAACACAAACTTGTTGACCTTCATCTTCCATATTCAGGTCTAGAGGATACCTAAGCAGCTCCATGAATCGATCCTCATATTCGGGCATTGTACGACCACCCTTTCATAAGGTGTTGAACTCATTGAGCTGGAATTCAATGAATTCCTCTCACAAATACCTCTCCTAGAACCTTTATTAAAACAGTTCCCACGACACATCTTTGACAACCATGTTAAGTTCAGGTAGAAGCATCTACAACCATAGAAGAGCCCTCCCCTTCAGCTGAAATCCTGTCATGCAGACCTTCATGTTGTAGGTGTAGTCGCGAAGTGAAAATCACATCGTCATGTTCTCAAACCATCCCTTGGTGGCTGAGCCATCCGTGGCTCCCATGAACTTGGAAAAATTAGCATTCTTGAGTTCTTTGTGAATGATACAACTCTTAGGAGGAGCGCATTGTGAACCCTCACTAGGTATAGGTGCCCTAGCTTCATCTCTATCTAGTAGGTTAATTAAGGCCTCTGATATCCTTTGAAAGGACCTCATCATACCAACCACATACCCCACAACAATATTCTCCTTCCCAATGAATTTTTCTTATCCTAGGGCATTAGAACCCTCTAGCGTGGACACTACTAGGGGCTTCACACCTCCTCCCCTAGCACCGCATTGTCTACCTCCATGGGGTCCTCTATCCATGATTACATGCATGGACAAATTTCAATTTAATTAGAAATAAGTTATTAATGAAGTGTTTAATACAGTGGAATGTGTAATGATCCGAACTCGTAGGGTCGAACCCACTCTGATACCATATGTAACGACCCTTCCGTTACGACAACAAACAACAATGTATAATAGGTAAAAAAATATTTTTTCTATGTATTAGAAATTTAAAATTGTCATGACATAATTAACAATATCACAAGCCACACATCATCATAATCTAATAATGGCACAATCAACGCATTAACATAATTAACAACGAAGCATAATCAAGACATAAACATAAGGAGCGACAAAATTCAACACAACACGATCAATTGAAAAAAACACAATAAATGATCAATTACGTCACTCAGTAATACATAACTACCCGCTCGACCTATCCTGCATTGTTAGGACCTCCAGGACACATAAGCAATGTTGAAGCCCAGGATTCATCCAATTGATTTTTATCACTTAAGGTCTCAGGGTTGGCGATTGTTCTGAGGAAGAAGGAAGTATCTAATTCCCATAGCTCAATAACACACCGCTACTCAAACTAGAAACATCAACATACTTTATCATCAATTCATCATAGTGCATTAAAGAAATATACTCTGCTTAATAAATCTTTCAAGCAAGAAAGGAGCGTAATGAGTAAGAGGCTTTTACACAAGAATAATAAATCAAGAGAGAAATTAAAATATTAATCTCATATAGCTTAGCTATACATCTTCATCTTAAGGAATAACTTCTAGGAGCATGTAAGGAGATTCCAAAATTCATATTCATTATGAGACCCATATGAAGATGGATCCTCTCAATCCATACATTAAATTCAACACTACATTATATTATGTATCCATCTATAAACAACAAAAAAAAACATTCTTAAACATCTTTAATTGAGAAGTCAATGCCAACATAACCCTCCTTAAGGAGATAAGAGGGTCAAACATAACTAAAACAAGGAAGGATTCCAATGTTACCTTAGCTTTATTGCATAGGAACTAGGAGAAAGTTTTCCCCTAAAAGAATAGAGAAGATAATTCACAACTATCCTGCATGTCCATTTAGAGACCTAAAGAGATCATGTCATATTAAAGTAATGTGATGAGGACCTTATTCCCATTGTGTAACTTAATGAGATAAAATATATTATTATGCTGCAAGGCAAGAATACTACTTCACATATCCAATTGTAGTTGTAAGGAAATAAGAGAAAAACCAATAGATATAAGGATTTTAGACATTAATTAACCCAATCATTTATAAATCAGCAGTTCAATGAGGATCCAATCCCTTGATTTCCAAACTCAAGACTTCAATGCTACCTTAAATTTTTAAAGCTATAAAAGATCAATTTCAAGCAATAGATAGAATTTAAAGTTGCTTGCATGTTTCTTTTAAGGAACTAGGAAAATCAAGAAGCTATTACCACAATAAGTTTTTCTATACCTTCTTATGTACCCATTTAAAATTTTTAAGAAGGTCTCAGTCACATTTCAGTAATTAAATGAAGGGTGTCACTGCAGACTTAAATCCATTCGAGAGTTAAGGAAGTAAGATAGAGTAGATCCTTTCCCTCTCTAACTGTTGAGTGAGTGGGATTATTCCTCCTGGCCCTAACTATGAATAGGTAAAAACAACGATGTCCTTCGGGTGAGATGGATGATTTCCTTAGTTTCATTCCTTACAAGCGAGAAAATAAAGCGAGCCAGACTCGCGTTCCTCAAACTCTCTTAGGGAGTAACTGCCCCACAAACTAGTAAGTATTAGTAGTAAGAGTAAGTGTGCTAGTCACTGAAGAGTCAGTTCGAAGATGGTTACCTTTTATGTTGGGTTAATAATGTTGGTAAAGTTGGGAAGTAAATAAAATCCTCGCTAATGGAAGATGATGCCTTTGTTGTAGTTAGTAAGAATGAAGTATGCGCTTAAGGTAAGACATAGCATATCCTTTTTCAAAATCCTTTATTCAGCAGAGCCTATTTCAATAGCATGCGTCCCAAGCGAATTCTCAGGCGTGGATCCATAGAAATTGAATCAGTCTGGTTCAATAATTCCTCAGCCTAGCGCTTGCTTCCTTCTCTTTTTCTGCTACTTTGTAGAGATACTAAGAGAAAAATATGAGGAAGCGAACTCTCGACCCTCGGAAACAAGAGGAACCTACCAACTCATCCATCCTTCAAACTCCCATCGAACATCACAAAGCATACGATCTCGAAAAGAATTTGGTGATAGGGGAGTAGAGTTGAAATCTCCAATTGAATTCGAACTAAGGGTCAACTATCAATGCTCGTTCACCTTCAATCACTCCGAAGGGCTCCAACGACTAAAAATGGTTAGTTATCGACGCCTATACTGGAGCTCCACCGAACACATTACATACTCGTCTACTCGGATTCAAATATCTGGATCTAGAGATTTAAGAGGCATCAAGTTTCAATTAAAACTGGATTCTATAATGGGCTTCGTACGACATGAAAATTTTGAAGGAAAGGTCTCTACAAGTGGAAGATCACTAAAAAAAATTGTTGGAAGAACTTCTTGGGAGGTGGTTCACTACTGGAGAGAGCTCAAAAACACAGGAAGAAAACTCTGAAGGAAGGTGCTCTTTTAATTTGCTGGAAGAGGAACTCAAAATTACACATGGTGTGAGCAATAGGTGTAATAGGAATATAATTTAGCCTTCTTGGATGCCAATCAAGGGGAGGACCCAAATAATTCGCACATCTTAGCATGTCTACAACAGTAAAATAAACCACTCCACATTTAAACGCAATACACAGAGGACACACCACACATAGCATCAATCTCATACGAACTGCAAGGTATTCATAATTAAAACTAGCTGTGTTTTTAATACTTATATCATGAACTAATCCAATAAAACATCACGACAATAATTCAACAATGGGGAAGATAGGTAAAGGAAGATTTAGAAATTTTAGAGCCTCCATCTTATCTACTAAATATATACAAAAACGAATTTTATATGCAACCTGAAGGTCCATTCAGATTTAATTTACTCAAGATCAAATTCCTAGAAGCAATTACATGAAATAAACGACCATAAAATTCCCATTCATAGCCTATTGTGTCAATAGATGCATGAATCATAATACACCAATTCTTTTCATTTTTTTACAACATGATTATTTATATATATGTAGGAAGGTAAAACTCATTACGCATCAAAGATCAAGTTCATTACAAGCATTTCAATTTGAAAAAATTTAGACTATACTACAATATGTAACTAATAATAAAGTACCATAACCAATGGCGAAGAGATCGAATATGAGATCGAAGTTGTTCTTCAGCGACAATGCTCCTCTCGACCTTTCGCTTGCTAACTGTAGAGACTTCACTGGTACCTTTGATCCAACACTATGGGTACTCTTCTTCATCTTATCCCCCCGAGATGCAAAGGGGCCACCCACACACACAACCAAAATTCCTCTAGCTCCTAGTTTTCCTCAGAAGGTAGAGCCGCCACTCTTCCTGAAGCTTGGCATCCCAACTCTCACAACTAAACTAGTCAAAATTTCTACAACATAACTTTACCCATAACCAATGTGATCCATTTTTCATCTAGGCCATTTGTTTTATAGAATTTCTCCATGACACCTCCCCACTTGCACAATTAATTCACTTTTTAATCAAATAATTTAGAATTATTTCCCCCTTACACTTGTCATCCTCTCCCCCAAGTTGCACAAGTAATTCCACAATTTATTTTTATAAAATTCAATTCCCCTCACCCTTCCTAAAAGCGCTACTTAAATCACTCCTACTTGTCTCTTTATTCCCCTTATTTCCAATTAATGATTGATGCCTTACTAAAACACCTTACTAAATATGAGTTGAGTTAAAATAGGATTATTGTCCTAGTTAAACTAGTGTTAACTAGACTCTAGATACCTTTCTATGCACAAACATTCTTTTATGCTTTATTCCTTTCTTATCTTAAATTTCAATTTGGTATTTTCTGCACACATGTGTATTATATTAATTCTTTAGACTTATCTCATCTTCCTTAATTTCTTAAATTGATTTATCTCTTTCCTAATTTATTTTATTTATAATTTAGCTTTAGTATTCTCACCAAACATTTAGACTTAGGCTTAATTTTGAATAGGCTTAGACCTTCATTTTGGGATTTAAAATTAATAATTTCAATCCTTAATTAATTAATTAAATCCGATCATATTTAAATATTTTACAAGGTTTTATTATTCACTCAAGGTTTTCTAGGCCACCTAGTTTCATTCACTCAATTTTTATTTATGTGACGTGCCATTCAATATGCACTCCACACTCCCTACTCCAAGGGTGCCACTCGCCTTTGATTGGTTTTGGTAGTTGGCCAAGCCTTGGAGTCAACATTCCATTAGAGTGACCTTGTGAGAGACTAAGGGATTCTAAGGAATAAGGACCCTTCCTTATTGTGCGTCCCTCACAAATCTTTGTGAGTGACTGTCTGAGTCTTCCCTCACAACATCATGGACCTCTCCAACAAGGTAATCATTAACTTACAATTCGATCCATAGAGCGAGTGCTAGTAGGATGTGACAGGGACTCTGTGAGACCTCTCCCTCAGTATCTAGTCTATGTTCATGGCCTCTTTACTCTTGATGTGAGTTAGATTAGAAAGCAATCGTGAGCTTGCATCCATAAACAAAACGATGTCAATGATTTATATAAAAAATCATGCTATAATTGATCATATGTCACATATTCATAAATGAAATACTCAAACCAATACTATCCACTCCCTGACTCAATCCAGAGTCCGAGGAGGTCCATTGATGCCATCGAAATCCATAATATGTCAATTTTATTGCACACTCAGGGGAAAATCGTCAATAACATCTCTCAATACATATATATAAATCAACACTAAACCACAACCATCAACATCATCACAAAAATCCATAAGCGAAGTGTATAACCATGTACTATAATCGGATCACTTGCACGCACATGTACTCCAAGAATACGTCAATAACATGTGCTCACAAGAGCGGGACGTTGCATTCCCTCGGTTTACAAACATTTAAACATTTTAATTTTTGATAGATTATGATCTCGAAGAATTGGAAAAGACTTATGTGAAATTATATAATCACATATATTGATGATGAATTTTTTTGTAATTTTTTTTGTTTGTTTATTTTGATGAAAAAAAGAACCAAATTGATCGACTTACAAAGAGTAAATCATTATTCCATGGGTGAGTGAAAAGTATAAATTCTACAAGAGTAGTTATTGTCTATGGGACAAGTGGAAGCATACTCCCAAAGGTGTGGAATGTGAGGGAACAAGCTAACAAAAAGTTAGGCCAAGAAGATTCCATAGGGTTAGGGATGAGGCTAAATTGAAAATACCTAGGCACGCTTTAATATACAAGTATGCTATGAGGTGGGAAGTTGTTGAGTACTTGTGAATTGAGTTTGATGGTTCTGAGAATAACTAAACTATGAGAAATATGGAAACGGTATAATAGTTTCAGTCCCTATGGAATAATTATTTAGGCTAGGGGCTGACAAGAGAAAGAAATATTAGTTTTTCGTGACTATGATTGGGAGAAACTAGTTCTCTATTCAACTTCTTTCTAGTTTTTGAGGCAAACCCAATATATATTTTCTAAATTTATTTCTTTATATTTTAATGATTTTTCATTGTTACATTAAAGAAATAATTGCTAAAACTACATTGTTTTTATACCAATTTGTGAAATTTTATAGTATCTATTTTATCCACTGAAATGCTTTGTTCTTTTATCATTTAACAGTTAATCCTAAGAAACATTAAATGTTGGTAGCATGATTCATGTTTTGAAAAGAATGGTTCTCTTTTTAGAAGCATTGTAGTAAGATAGAAAAATAAATACCTACCTTCTTTTCTTATCTACATATAGAATTAAATGTTCATAAGATGAAGTTGAATACATGGGTTTCTTTATAAATAAAATAAAGCTTGTTAAAAGTATAGAAGAAAATATCTAGAATAGTGCCTACAAAAGTAATCCAATTGAATGGTGATTTTAAATCCAAATAGCTTCGAACCCTAATAACAAATTTAGGGTTCTCACCAGAAAACTATTTTAATATGGTATGGAAAAGTAATAGCATAAAAGGAATATAATAAAAATAATTGTTTCATTATATAATGTGCAAGGGATTGAAACCCTGGATTAAAATGAAAGGTTTTATTAAAAAAAATAAAGGTTTTATTAAAAAAAAATAGAACCTTTAAACCATATATGGTGCATATGAGTAAGAGAGTTCAAGTGCAAAATAGAAAAAGAGAGAATTGTAATCAATGTATAGACAAAAAATAAATACCAAAACTACTCATTCAAATATTTGACTATCGAATCGATTCTTTCAAAATGAGAACAAAATTTAAATCTATGATATCTTTATAAATAAAATGAACAAAAGAAGGTTTCGAGCTTGTTTAATAAGACAAAAAAATATGTCATCATGGAATAAGGTAATAAAAATGATGTACTGATTAATTTTTATATCAAAAAGAAAATCAATGACCCGTCACTAATAGCCATGCTTATTGCTAGAAAATAAATATGAAAAGAAAAAGATGAGTTTATAGCTGAGTTGGGTGTTATAATCATAGGGTCGGTATATAACCAGTTCTTTATAATCATAAATAAAACAAACAAAATAAAACTTATACGAGAGCTATCATTTCACAAGATAATATTGAACTCTTGTATGTTTAGCAAGGAAGTAAATGACGTTACTCGACCTCTGTAATATCATAACAAAACTCTTCGTTACTAATCAACTCTTCATGTTGATTCTAGGCATGAAAATCATTATAACCTATCAAGAGTATACATGAGTAACCACCTTAAAACAAGTCTCGAAATATGGAATCGATGGCCCTTGAGTCTGGCATCGCTCAAAGGGTATGCACAAATGCATGTACAAAACCCATAAGCAAATTTTGTTAAGTATATATGAGAATAGTGCAATAATGTAACCTAGGATACATATTGTAAGTGAATTTGTCTCTCACTAGGAAAGTCGATTGACTAATGGATATGTTTCTATGAAAATCGTTCATTACCTAGAGTAGTGTAGTTTTCACAGATACTACAGATATAAAATTAGTTATGAACTAAGTGAATGCCATGGTATATTTTCGTATTCAAAACCTTGTTTAATACGATTCGATACAAGGAAAGAATAAAACATAAATATACCAACTGTAAGTAAAAATGCCATTTTACACACTTGCTTCGAGGAATGAACAGATGATCAGCATGCCATTTTGGATTAAGTCATTTTCATCAAACCAATATATGTTGTAATTTGCAAGTGCGGAAACACAAATTACCATAAGACAATCAATACAAATGCAAACAAAAAAGAAGACAACAATTTACGTGGTTCACCCAAATGTTGGGCTACGTCCACCAAGCATAGGTATCGGTCATCTTATTATTCAGCTAATGGAGATTACAGTCAGGTCTCACTCCTCACTCTGACACTCACAGCCTCTATGGGCATACAAATTTATAGTAGTATATTAGAAACTGATTATTAATTGTGATCTCACCCATATTCTAACTTGGTCGCATTGGTTACAACCAATCCTGGTTTAGAGGATCTAAAATCCTATTCACGGATGAGTTGTTGTCACCGTTTCTAACAATCTCCACCTTGACAACAATTAACCTGATACCTTGCTCCTTCTTATGTTCATCACCTTTTCTGCACAGCACCTACGCAAAGAGAAGCAAAGCACCATTGTAGCTTCTCTACTTGATGCGGTTTGTGAACGTAATAGCACGATTCTCTTTTGTATGCACTTTTCAGGAGACTCCACCTTCATCGATGACTGGTCTTTAAATGGTGCTTGATAGGTATATGTTTAGTTTCTTGTGATAGGCTGGATTCTTAGCCAAATGAATGGCACTCACTATCACAAAGTAACTTTACTTTGTCCGCAGTATCCCTTCAAACTCACCAAACAAACCTTTCAAACTGCCTCTTTGCAAGCATGTGAGGCAGCTATGTATTATTCCTCGGTAGTGGATAAAACAACTACATTTTTGAAGATTTGACATCCAACTATTAGGTTCTCCTGCAAGAGTAAATACATACCACGAAGTCGACCTTCTCTTGTCCATATCACACCAAAATCAGAATCAACATATCCTGAGACCCCAACTCGACCATCGGTATAGGTGATATAGTAATCACTTGTGCCCCTCGGATATCGAAGCACCCATTTCTGCTGCCCAATGCTCTTTACCAGGATTTTCCATAAACCTGTTGACAGCCCAACGCATGTGAAATGTTTGGCCTTGTATTAACCATCGCATACATTAAACTTCCCTGCATTAGCATATGGGTTATTTGAGACATATATTCCTTTTTCTTCTTTTGTACTAGGACATAAACTTGAAGATTAAAATGGGAAAGCCAAAGGTGGCGGTTTCACATTGTTCATACCAAACCTCGAAATTATCTTCTCAACATACTTTTGTTGTGACAACCAAGCTTACCATATCTCCTTTGTCTTTCACGAGATATCTCCATGCCCAAAATGCGCGCTAACGCTCCTGAATCTTTCGCCATCAGCGTCCTAATATCGGAGCCTTTAACCTGTTGATCTCGGTTATGATTTTTCTTGCTAAAGCATATCATCAACATACAACTAAGATAATGAATATGCCATTATTCAATTTCTTAAAAATAGACACAAGTGATCATACTCACTCCTTGTATAATTTTGGCTCCTGTAGAAAGAGTCAAATTTCTTGGCCTGTTAATGAAGGCGTATACCAGACCATCTGATGATTTCTTAGAATCGCAAACAAATTTCTTGTTGCGATTCGGAACGAACCCTTCAGGTTGTTCGATATAAAATTCTTCCTCATCCAAATCCATTAGGCAGTTTTAACATCTAGTTGCTCTAACTCCAAATCCAAGTAATGCAACTAATGCTAACACAATTAGAATTGAAACAATCTTAACAACTGGTGAAAATCTTATGAAATTCAATACCTTCTTTACGAGAATATCCTTCCGTAACCCGACCTTGGCATACGTACCTCTCCACTTTATCATCAACACCTTTCTTCGACTTGTAGACCCACTTGCAACCTATAGTTTCCTGTCTCTCTTGGAATCTCTACCGGTCCCATGTAGCATTCCTCTCTAGTTCTTTCATTTCATCCTTCATCCCTTCTTTCAATTTATCATTGTTTGAACTCTTCATAGCATCGTGATAGAACGAAGGTTCATCATCACTAGTACTTAAATAAAGAAGCCCGTGAAACAATCATCTTCTTGGAGGAACTTTGACCCTTGTAGACCTCCTTAGGGTAGTTTGTTGTTCATCCACAATCTGTTGATTATTATCATCAACCATGATTTCTTAGCGGGGGTTTCTTCATGAACATCTTGGGGAACTTGTTCATGTTATGGGTTTTCATTTGTATTTGAACTGGTTTCAAGATCCTTTGTTATGTGCTTCTTGCTATTTCATTTTGAACATCATTTGATTTGATGAGATGATTCATCAAATATTACATCTCGGTTAATGGTGATCTTGTGGGAAACAGGATCCCACAACCTGTACCCCTTAATACCATCACCATATCCAACAAAGATAAGTCTTTTTATTTGGATCTAATTTAGAGCGTTGATGTTTAAGAATTAGAGCATAGGCGAATCTGTCAAAAGCTTTAAGATTAGAATAATTACAAGGGTGGCTTGTCCATACCTCCCTAGAATTTTGCATTCTATTGTTGGTGATGGTGATCGATTCACCAAAAAACAAGTTGTAGTTACTGCTTCAGCCCATAGTTCCTGCTGCAAATAAGCGTTACTAAGCATACTCCTTGATCTCTATAGAAGAGTCCTATTCATCGTTCAGCAACTCTATTTGCCGAGGGTATAAATGATGTTTTATGTGATCCCAAACTCAACTATTAATTCTCAGAAACTCCATTGGCGTAAATTCCTGCCATTACCCGTTCTTAAACATTTAATGGATCTACAGTCTCTTTTCAATAAAAGTTCTAAAGCTGCTTGGCTTGTAAATACATCAACCTCTTTAACATGAATATAGTATGGGATTCCTTCACTGGTGTGTCTTGCGGTTTTAAATCTCTGCCTACTATGTTTTCCATAAACACGGTCTTGCAATCTAACTTTAAATACTGCAGGCTGAGAGTAACTGCGATCGATTAATACCTTTAATCCTTGTTCCTCCGCATACTTATTGTTGATGCCGCGATTGAACAGAATCACTGTCGCTCTCGGATACCGCTGTCGCATGATCTGTTTCAGTCCTCCCTTCTAACAGAAGAAGATTACCAATATTCTTTGCTTTCCTTAGCGGTGGAATTCCTTTGTAGGCTTTCATAACTCCACCTTGAACAATGGTCTTATAGCCTTTCTCGTCTAAGACTCCCAAAGAGATTAGGTTCTTCCTGAGATCAGGTACATATACTTACATCAGTTAGTGTTTTAACGGTTCCATCAAACATTTTAGTGGGATACCAATCCCACAACTTTAGATGAAATATTATTACCCATGTAAACAACTCCATCATCTATAGGCTGGTAAGTAATAAACCAATGTCTATGAAGACACATGTGGTTTACATGGGTAATAATATTTAATCTAATAGCCAATGTTGATCATGGCGTGAACGGTATTAATTGATGAAACTTCATCAACTATACATGAACACGTTGAACTTGTTTTGGTTGCATTTGCTTCCTTCGGCTCTTTTTGAGGGTCTTCTTTGGAGGTTTGTTGTCGCTTTCAATAGTCCTTCTTCAGGTGTCCTTATTTTCCACAAAACCAACACTTGAGTTTATACTACGCGCCTTTTGATTTTGTCCGAGAGAAATCCCTCATTTGTCCTCCCTTCTTTTGGTGCACCTCGACCACCAATGCCTCCCGGATATGTAGAGGTTTCTTGATTGGATTTCCTTGTTCCACTGGATAGTAAAGCTCCAACGGTATCATCAAACTCAATAGTTTCTGTTGAACTAAAAACTAATAGAGGTATGATCCCATCATGTGGGCAAAGAACACAATAATGTAATTGCCTTATCTTGAAATTCAAATTTCACATTATGTACCTCAAATTTGGACTAGAAGGTATTGAAAGTATTTAGATGATCAACATTTTTCGTACATTCCTTCATGCGCAAACAATACAATTGTCTTTTCAGAAAGATCACATTTGTCGAGTTTAGGTCATGTACATGATTTCCATCTTCATCCATAAACCGATTACTTTTTTCTCTGCAACAATGTTGAACAATACATCATCGTCCAAACACATGTGTATGGCACTAAGTGCTCTCACATCCATCTCATACCAGTCTTCGTCTGTTATAGATACAGGCTGCTTTGCTTTGCCCAACAACGCCTTCACCACGAATTGTTGCACGAGCAGATCATGCATCTTAAACTTCCGGATCTAGAAATTGTTCTTGCCATTAAAATTTTCAATTTGAACCTTTTCTGCATCTTTTCATTCGAAACATAAAAGAAACAAACGTTGTTTGTAATATCAAAAGCCCTTTAAAAATATGTGAAGTAAATGTTATGTAATTTTCAAAGAAATTACATACATTCACCTTTTTTTAATTAATAAAAGGTTCACTCCACCTTATTCCCTCCGCCCTTAAAAAAGGTTCACTCCACCTTATTCCTCCACCCTTCAACATCCTCCATCATTCCATATTATATTTTAGATTTCAAATATAATAGAAAACCTTTCTTTAATACTTTAATACCAAAAAAATCTTTAATACTTTCCAAAAAAGTTAAAGTATAAAATCTTTAATACTTTCCAAAAAATGTATACGTTACTTTTAACCTTTTGAAAGAAAAAATTCAAAGGAAACTTTTTCAGCGCTCCTTGGAGGGTACAGGGGTGCGCTTGACCAAAGCAAGGAAAATGTCGTCGTAAGTCTACGAGTGGGCTGGCGCTCCCATTATCCGGTAAGGTGAGCGCTCGCTCCCTTCCGACGCTCCCTCTCCAAAAACAACGATTTTCATTAATCAACGCGCCCCCAAAAATTGGTGTCTAGCGTCGGCTCCCCTGTGTAAGTCTTTGCCAAGCGCTGATGTCAAAAAACGAATTTCAACATGGCCTCTTCCCGGCTTCAGATTTTTTTCAGTCTTGGCCCTCCTCAGCTCCTCATCTCCTCACTCTGATACCACTTGTTGTAATTTGCAAGTGCGGAAACACAAATTACCATAAGACAATCAATACAAATGCAAACAAAAAAGAAGACAGCGATTTACGTGGTTCACCCAAATGTTGGGCTATGTCCACCAAGCATAGGTATCGGTCATCTTATTATTCAGCTAATGGAGATTACAATCAGGTCTCACTCCTCACTTTGACACTCACAGCCTCTACGGGCATACAAATTTATAGTAGTATATTAGAAACTGATTATTAATTGTGATCTCACCCATATTCTAACTTGGTCGCATTGGTTACAACCAACCCTAGTTTATAGGATCTAAAATCCTATTCACGGATGAGTTGTTGTCACCGTTTCTAACAATATAGACCTACATCAAAAGAAAATTTTATACCATTAATTTCAAGATAGAATGATTACCAGAAATAAAAACTTTATCCAACCAGGTTAGAGGGTAAATTACCAATGTTGTCAATACTATAGTTTTGGGTTTGAGTATGCTTGTACATGATACAGGGATACAAGGAATGAAGAAAAAACCTCATACTAGATAGAACGGAGTGTAAAGATCCATTTTCTCCCTACTCAACGTCTTGAAAATAGGGAAAAGGTCAAGAATTAGTTGCTACGCCATCTTTAAATCTTGAAGTATCAGATAATAGTAGGACTGTTAGTGCTCATATTTGGTGCCATGATGTGTCCTTAATACACCGTTCCTTTTGGATTAACCATTCAAACAAACTACGAGTTTACTTGCAGTTAGTCATCAATACATATATACATAACTCAAGTCTATAAAAAACGATGTGATGGGTGTACCACTTGAACGAGGTGATAGTTATTCATGTAATTTCTTGTGGTGAATTCGTGGTGACCGTAAGTTCGATAATTATGGTAAGCCAATCTAATTAAAATATGAAAACGTGTATTTGATCCATATATAACTTTTTTTTCATTGTGTCCACGGTTAAATAAGTTTATATTTTGATATATCCTAATAGATAAAGACTCAGTTTAAGGAAAACATAATCTTTATTCTTGGAATGATTTAATTAATAACTAGAACATAATTCTTACTATCTTAGTAGAAGAGTTAATAATATGAGGAGCTATGGCGTGTTATATGATTCAACAAGAGGAGATGCAGAGCAGTAAGTCCCTGTCGGTAGGGCAGGGATGCATGGGCGATGCCTTAGTTTTTATTCTAGTCAAAGATGATTGTTCTTGGGCATGCGGGGCTTGCATTTCTTGTACAAGAGCTACAATGAATCTGATCAAATTTTCTAAAATGCAGGTTTCTATGAATTCTAACTCAAACCATGGGAATCATGAGCACAAAATAAGTCTCATTTCATTTCTCACAGATGTGTTTGTGAGGGAAAATGTTTTTATGTGCCTTAAACTGTGCAGATTTATTATAATTGTAATTGTTTAATATAATTGTAACTGTAGGGAGGTGTATGCAATAAAACCGTTATAAATTATTTCTTTGTTATCTCGATTTCAAATCATGCTCACATTAAAGTGGAATACATGTTATGTTCCCTAGATATGTTTATAAACTCTGTAATATGTGAATAAACGACTTTAAGATTGATTCAAACATAAAAAAAAATTAACTACCTGGGTTTAGGTGTTAATTTTTTTGAATGCAAGATGGTGTGAAATATAATATGGTATTAGATAAATTTTATTTAAATCCTCCAGAATTTTCGAGCGGCCAACACCACATATATGTGTGACGCAATGCAACCACTGAAATTAAAAAGAAATGTGGCAATTTTTCCCTAGCAACTTGGCAATGAATTTACTATGCTCTACACTCAACAAAGTTGTGCACATATCAATGCTCATGTTTGACACATAAGCTTATAACATGGTAGACAACTTTAAATATATACATTTTAGTGACTCCACGAATGTAATAAGATCAGTGTTACATGCAACCCATTGTCCATAAATCGATGTAGCCATTGAGGCAAGATGGTGGCAAATCACATGTGTTGTCCATATACCTGTGAGTCACATGTGAGTCACAACTCATAATTGTGATGGTCTCATCGATCTCGATATAGTTTCACATAGGACCTTGGCTAGCTCGAGCTACAGAGGGAGAACGGGAAGGACAAACCCCTCACTCGTGCATATTCAACTTCATTTTTGGCCATCCAGATTCGAAATCCATCCATTTGCTCCTGCAGAACAAAATTTGAACTTGTTTAGTCAGAAAAATTTAGTCACAAATATATCACGTCCATGTAATTTAGTTAAATTTGGTAGCATCGCCAATGATTAACCAATGAGAGGCCATATGGGCCACCCCAAGGCTAGTCAAGGAGATTTGGAGAATCAACCAATCTTGTGAGGTATTGACGAAATCCAGGGGGAACGAACAACCTCTGTGAGTCAAACCAAAAGTCAGGATGAACGATATGCTATGTGAGTCTAATGAAAAAGTTAAGGAGAACGTACAACCTCTGTGAGCATAGACAATCTAGTGCAAAAGTCAGGGGGAATGCACAACCTCTGTGAGCATAGAGAGACTAGTGCAAAATTCAGGGGGAACATACAACCTCTGTGAGCCTAGTCAAACCTTGTGAGCCATGAGAAAAGGTCAAGGTATCTAGCAAAATTTAGGTTGAATGTAAAATTCCTATGAGCTAGAAAAAAATGATATTCCTAATATTGCAAATGATGTAATTGTATTGATGTAGGGCGTTGGCACGTGTAAACATTATCCACCATGAAGAGAATTTTGAATTGCCTTGTCAAGAGTTGTAACTAAAGTCTTGAGTCTAGTTCTATGTTAGAACTAAAGTGTAATGTTGAGTCACAACTAAAGTCTTGAGTCTAGTTCTATTTTTAGTAATGCTGAGTTGCAACTAAAGACTTGATTCTAGAACTAAAGTGTAATGTTGAGTTGCAACTAAAGTTTTGAGTCTAGTTCTATCTTAGAACTAAAATGTAATGTTGAGTTTCAACTAATGTATTAATTCTAGTTCTAAGTTCGAACTAAAGCATGTCAGTCTCAAGTCTAGTTCTAAGTTCGAACTAAAGTGTAATGCTAAGTTGTAACCAATATCAAGTCTAGTTCTAAGTTCGAACTAAAGTATGAAGCTGATTTATGACTAATGCATGCAATCAGGTTACTATTTCGAGCCTCTCCTCTACCCCTCTTCAGCCTATATAAGAAGAGGTCGAATCCTCTCTTCAAGACATTTTTTCAACACAATTTTGAAACAAAGTTTTTATATGCAGGTTGAGGGTGAAGTAATAGAGGAGCACATCAGTGATAAAGAGGCAGCATATCAAAGGTGTATTTCAGCAAGGTCTTGTAAGTCTTTGTCAGATCAGAGTCATCTTGGAAAGCTCTTTGAGAGAAGTACATTCATGCTGGATATTTGTAAGAGATATTACATTATTAATGCAATAAAGGAATATTGTTTGCTGGGGTTTTTCTCCCTATACAGGGTTTCCCCAGGGTATATGTGTTGTTGATATGCATTTCTACTTATCTACATAATTATTTATATTTGATTATGATTTGAAATTGTTGAAGTGTATTAAGATGGAATCAAAGTATTGAAGAAAATAAAAGAATTAATATGCATAAGAAATCAAGCTCATAATCTAACATGGTATCAGAGCTTAGGGTGTGTTAAACGTGTTGAAGTGCAACAACAAGTACATAGAAATCCAAGTGATCTTAATTTAGTTTCCAATGTGAGGACCATGGCATCCGCCATTTCAGTCAGGGCTGAAGATAGGCTCGAAGGAGCTACCAACTTTAATGTGTGGAAGCTTCGTATAACAAATATTTTGCAAGAGCATGATCTTGAGCAGTATGTACGATCCAGATTATTTTCGACATGAAATGAGAGCGGAGATATAATAAAGAAATGCACAGAGATATCGTGTATATCCAATAATATAACATAAATATATCAAAGATGCAAATATAAACACAGAGATACAATAATACATGATTTCTATTAATGAAAGAAATGTACAGAGACTGTAAAAATACAGAGTGAAAGACTCGTTAGAATGGTGGCATCTTATCTCTGAGAAGAGATGTGACGGCTACTCGCATTCGCAAGAAGATGATTACAATGAGGCTCTGAAGGAATTTTTACAATAAACAGGAATTCCAAAAAACCCTACACATCCAAAAACCTAACCCTAGGAGATGAAGCGCCAAAAGTCATGTGGGCCCTATTTGGGTAAGTTAGTACATCAACTTCCTAGGGTCGTAACGTTTGCATACGATCTCTGTTTTAGGCGTATGATAGCTCGTTAGAAAGGTATCATCGTGGAGATTCATTTTGGGGGGCTCAATCATTCTTTGAATATCATTGAGAATCTTTATATCGAAAAAACTTCATTTAGGCCCTCAAAATGGCCCAAAAAGTTAAAACCTGCTAAAAATAATAAATTGCCAAAATTGTGAGAAAATTGTTTTGAGCCAGTTGAAAAAGGTGGGTGGCCACCGATATCCACCTAAATCAATGTGACCACAGTGGTGGAGGAACCAATGAATAATTCAGTAAGAACAACGTTCGGGAAGATTCAAGCAAAGGCCAAGCGAATCATCTTTGACTCAGTCAAAGATAGTATAATGCCTGCAATGACTTCGTTGTTGACTGCCAAGGATTGTATGGATACCTTGGAGAATTTGTATGAGAAACAGGCTCCAAGTCATAAGAGGACACTTAAGCACAAGCTTAAGTATTTGAATAAGGAGAAAGGTGAATCAGTGGCATCTTTCTGTTCCAAGATAGCTCAGATCAAAGATCATCTTTTGGTCACAAGAGTGATAGTGGATGATGATGATTTAGTGTAGGCCATTTTTTACGGTCTTACTTATTCATGGGAGACCTTCTTATCCAGTGTAATTGGGAGAGATATTCAACCCACTTTTGATAGGTTATGGCATGATTGCCTCTAGGAGGAGAGTCGCACAACTACCAGGAGCAAGCCAACGAAAGAAGAGCACTCAGTTTTAGCATCAAGATTCAAGGGAAAGAAGAAAGGCACTTTCCAGAAAGGATCTCGATGGAAGCCAAACATCAAAGGTACAT
>SNQJ01S0002272.1:235958-272364 GCA_010110895.2 Picea sitchensis
GTAATGGACTGCTTAACCTCTTCAGTTCTGTTCTGTACTTCTTCATACATTTGAATATACTATTATTTTCTCTCTGCATTTCTCTGTCCTTCACAATTTATCAATTCCAAGTCTCAACAATAATGTCACCCCTAAGCCACCACTATCAATCCACAAGGATGTGTTCCATTATGGCACAGAGCTTCCCAAACAAGTGATCACTTAAGCTCTCACAAATTTCTCAACACACATCAATACAATGTACACCAACTCTATGTGCACCTCCTTTCACAACACAAAATTAAGCAAAAATAAGTAGTAACATTTTTTTTTTTTGATTGCCCTTGTACTTGAGAATTCACAAATCCATTAACCTTCCATACATATTTTGTTTTCTATTATTATTATTATCAGTGTTATATTTATTTCAACAAAAAAGAACAAGGATATCCTTGCGTGCAAATTTTACTCTTTATACCAACAAGAAAAGTATTTTAACTATACAATATACAACACCATTTCGCTAAGGACTACAAGACTTTTAGTGCCAACCTTTAAGTTATTTAAATACAATTTTCTTAAACTAATCTAAAAGGAGTAGAATTTACAAAACTAGTGGAGAGACATTAATTATCTTATATGCTTACAAATTTCGTAAGTACTTTAAATGTCAAAATCAAAAAACATTTGTGAACATTATTTACGCCGTTGTAATTTATATTCCTTTAAGAACTTAATGTCAAATACTAAGGCTAGACAACCTTTTAGAGAAGTGCACTATATAAGTGATAATTATCAAGCTACATCACTAAGTCTAGCATTCCTTTATGAGGAAGTACAAAGTATGAGTATAACTATTCCTTGATGGAACATAGAAGAATACACAGTCCCGTACTCCACAAGGTCACCCTATCACCTTCTATGCAAGGAATAAAGAAACGTGTCCTCACAATACAATAGTAAGGGTGAGACGACGTATAACTAAAAAGAGAGAAACTACAAGCCCCAATGATTATTTCATGAAAGAAAAAGATAAATAAAAACAACGCAAGGGTGATGATTAAAATCATATAACAAATCAACACGAACAGGACGAAAGGGATCAGAAAGAAAAAAATAAACTTTCAATCGGAAAATGTGTGTACCACGAACATGGCACAACAAGGAGAAAGTATTTCAGTTAAAAGAACGAGTTAAATTATAAGTATATCCTTCCTAACTCCTACCAATAAACATTCTTCAATAGATCTACAACTCAGATCCATGGAAACATGCTCAAATTAAATTGGAACAAAGTCTCTCTTTATTATATATATTTTTAAGGTAGCATAGATTATTGCGACACTAATACAATGTCCAAAATTAATAGATAAATATTTTTTTGCAAAAAGATCAAAGAAATTAAATTCTCTTTGGGAACATGATCGAATCATATCTCTAATACTACGCAATGCGTCTAATTCGAATGTTGAGAGTGGAATATCTTCTCAGCATGAAGAAATAGGTTCTCGTTAAATATCAGGTGAGCTAGTAAAAATTCTTCGCCAATGAAGCGACTAAAACGATAAACGATTCAACAGGGAATTAACACCATTGTCTAATTAGAAGAGAAGTCGATTTTTTACCAAAATGAGAAGGATTATAGCTAATCCACTTTAGTTCAGAGAAATTCCAACTCAATTCAATTTATTTTATAGAATGGTTATGCAAGAAATAATCAAAATTTTGAAATCAATAAGATTATGATATTGAAATAAAATTAGTTATAGTAAGTCTCTACAATCAAATAATTATTGATTCTTATATACATATGATCTTAAATTTTCAGCTTGCCCACGTTTTCCTTTCTTTTCACTTGCTAATCCAAAAACGCCAATACTTGACATGAGCCAACAACACTAGACACTAGACATGAGCCAAGACTAGACATGCTTGCTAATCCAAGAACTTCACGGATACCCCTCTCTCTCTCTCGCAAGGAGAGACTCCCACCTCTTGCATCCCAAGACTCCACAAGTAAAGTAGTAGATAAAAATCTATGCAGCATAACATTCATTTAATACAATAGGATAAATTCTCTCTTTCTCACCATTTCTTTTATAGGAAAAAGAATTGAAATGACTCTCATGCACAAATAAACAATTTTAAATAATTAAATTAAGGATTATTCACACACAACACATGTCATACTCTCCCTCGGTTATGTTAAATCCCTTTTTAATTTAATGAATTAAGTATTTTCTCTCACACGTTCCTATTTTCACTCCTAGTTTTAGCTTAGTTCCCCAATCCCTCCTTTATTATATCCCCTAGCTAAAAATTAGTTTGAGTTTGATTAGGAGTCTTCTTTTAGTTTGGACTTAGTGGTTGATTGAATTATGATACTAAATCTATGTTGACCACCTATTCTCTCATTAATTGAATTTCTTTAAATTAAAAATTCATTTTTTTAGCATGCACACATGTGCAACAACCCAAATTTTGATTCTTGTTCTCGTTTTACTAAATTTATTAACTCTAAATTCCCTTACCCTTTTAATTTTTTTGTTTAGTCAAACCTCTTAGACTTAGATTCTTTGTTAGTTTTCTCATTTATATTTTAATAATTAATTGTATGCTCTTTTCTAACAAGGTCTAAGCATGCATTTATATTTTCAAATCCATCTAGATTTTTATTGACTCACCAATTTATTTATGCGAGGTTCCCTTCAAGATACACTTCTATGCTCCAATGGTGCCACTCACCATTGACTAGCTTGAGAAGTTTTTCAGACACTTGGAGTCAACACTCCATTGGTCACCCTTGTGAGAGACTAAGGGATTTTATAAGGAATAAAGATTCTCCCTTATTGCGTGCCCCTTAGAATTCCTCGTGAGTGATTGTCTCAATATGACTTCATGTCATCATGGACCTTTTTGAACAAGGTAATTGTTAACCTTCATTTTAGTTCACGGCAGGAGTGCTAGTAGGTTGTGACAAGGATGTTTCCCCACATCTCCCTCATCCGTCTAGTTTATGTGCATGACCTATTTACTCCATATGTGAGTCAAATTAGAAAGCATCACCATGCCTGCATCCACTCACAAGGACAATGTCAATAATCCATATACATAAAATACATACTAAAATCATCATATACCAGATGTGTATAAATCACATACTCAAACCAAATACAAATCCACTCCCTACCTCAATCCGGATTTCAAGGAAGTTTGTTGATGCCATACACATCCTCAACCTATAAAATTTATTGCACACTCAGGAAAACTCATAATAAAACTGTCAATATATATACATTTAGAAGCATCATATAAATCTCAACGCTCATCACAGTACAACTCATAATCAAGGCATAATAATAAAAGTAAATCAAAAATCATATTCTACCAATTTTTATACTGGATCACTTGCATGCAAGTGTCCTCAAAGAATAAGTCAATGTTATAATGTGATCTGTGGAACTGGATGTTACATACACCTCCTCTTGTTTTAAACTTTGTCACAAATTTTGTATTGTTCAATAATGAAAGAAATAATCATAACTAATACTAATATATATATCCAACAATCAAAACAATTAAGGAAATCATTGACGCATCTCATATGCATCCTCCCATGTAGCAGAATGTGGACTATAACTATACCACTAGACCTTAACCTGATCGAATATTTGACATCATAGTTGTCAAGTGCAGTGGTACAGTATGTGGATCGGCTCTTCCATGAGAGCACCCTTGTCTGGCACCTGCAAATAATCGACGTTAATAACATGTCATGAATCTGAATAATAATGTCGAAAAATAGATACATGAAACACATCGTGCATATGCCTCAAAGAATTATGCAAGGTTAGTCGGTAAGCCAAAGGTCTTTTCTTTTCCACAACCTAGAAAGGTCACACAAACCATGGAGAGAGTTTAACATCCTTTCCAAACTTGATCGAACTCTTATGTGGATTCACCCACAAAAACACTTTATCACCAATCTCATAATTGCGGTCTATAGGATGTTCATCCGCGTAACTCTTCTATCGGTCTTGTGCTTCTTTAATCCTTTTACTTATGTATTTCATTTGAGCTTCCATTTCTTTGATCACTTATGGTTCCACCAGGACCCTCTCCTCTATTCGATCCCAACTCAAAGGTGTCCTACTCGTAATACGATCGTCTGTATAAAAACTCAAAATGTGCCATCTTTATCCTACTCCGATAACTATTGTTGTACAAAAAATATACCAATGGTAAAAACTCTTCCCAATGCTTATGTTGATCCATCACATACATTTGAAGAATATCCTCTAAAATTGAATTAGTTCTTTCCATTTTTCCATATGTTTCGGGATGATATGTTGTACTAAAATTCAACTCCATTCCCAAAGCCTCTTAGAAACTAGTTCAAAATCGTCGAGTGAATATTGATCATTGATCATATATTATCTTTATTAGTACACCATGCAATCTGAAAATATTGTTAAAGAAAACTCTAGTTATTTCTGACGACTCATACATCACATGTACTAGAATAATGTGTGCACTTTTCATCAATGTTTCAACAATCATAAGAATAAAATCATGCCTCCTTACCGTCAGTGGAAATACAACAATAAAATCCATTGAAATGACTTCCCATTTTGATTTAGGAATCTCATGTGGTTGTAACAATCCTAGTGGATGTCTATGTCCATCCTTCACTTGCTTGCATTCCAGATATCTCGCCACATAGTTAACTATATATGTCTTCATTCCTTTCCAAAAGAACAATGGTTTATTATATGCCTTCATCTTTGTGACTTTAGGATGAGCCATATAAACCACTAGATGAGCTTCGTTCAAAATTAATCTTCTCAATTCACCATTTGGTGGTACATAATGCACTAATTGTATCTTAAAATTCTACCATTGTCTAATGAATATCCCTCATATCTAGGTATCATCACCGTATCTTGTTTGATATTATATTTTACTTCCTTGTACCAATCATCATCAATCTGTAATGCTAAAATATTTTCTCAAAGGTTCGCTTATAGTGGTATTACTGAGAATATGTGTGGTCTCTGACTCAACACATCTACTACTCTAGTAATCGTTCCTTTGATAGATGTGATCTAAAAATCAAACTCACTAAGTAGTTCTGACTAATGCCTTTGTCATGTGTTCCAGTCACTCTGAGTAAAAATGTGTTGTAATCCACAATGATCAATTTTTAACTCGAATATTTTTTCAATAAGATAATGTGTCCAAACTTGTAAGGCATAAACAATCATTAATAACTCCAAATCATGTATTGCATAATTCTCTTCATTCCTTCTAAGTTGCCTCGAATTGAATGCGATCACCTCAATCGTCTTGCATTAATACTCCACCTAATAATTCCTTGGATGCATCCGTGCATACCAAAAATTCCTTGACCATATCTAGAACCTTCAGTATCAGTGTTGTTGTTAAAAGTTCCTTAAGTTCTGAAATGATTCCTCACATTTCTCAGACCATAGAAATGTTTTGTTCTTCTTCTGCAATTTCGTAATTAGATTTGCTATATTTGAAAATCCTTTGGCAAGGCATCCATAATAACATGCTAATCCCATAAAACTACATACTTATTGTATATTTGTCGGTGATGGCCATTTCATAATAGCCTTAAACTTCGTTAGATCCATAGTGATACCTTCTCTAGATATAATACATCCCAAATAATGAATCTTCGTCTGATCAAACGAACATTTCAACAACTTTTCGTACAACCTGTTTTCGCTTAAACACCATAAAACTAATCTCAAGTGTTCATCGTACTCTTCCTTCATCCAAGATTAAATTAGTATATGGTCAATAAATACTTGGACAAACATTTCCAGGTATCTGTGGAACAACCCATTCATTAAAATCATGAATATGTCTGAGGCATTCGTCAATCCAAACATTAAAACTGTAAACTCATAGTGTCTGAATCTTGTCTTAAATGTGGTATTAGGAATGTCTTCCTCTTTGATTCGTAACTGATGATATCCCAATCTCAATTTAATATTTGAAAACATCATTTATCCCTTCATTTGATCAAATCGATCATCAATCTTAGGTAACAAATATTGATTGTTGATCGTGGCTTTGTTTAATTGACTATAGTCAATGCAAAGCCTCCATGATCCATCTTTCTTCCTTACAAAAATCACTAGTGCACCCCACGATGATACACTTGGACGTATAAGTCCCAAATCCAATAAATATTTCAATTGCATCTTTAACTCTTGCAATTCCAGTGTCTACATCCGATAAGGTGTCATAACAATCATTTTTGTTCAAGGCTTTAGATCTATAGTAAATTCTAATTTTCTTTATGGAGGAAACCCTGGTAATTCTTCAAGAAAAACATCAACAAACTTTGATACTATAGGAAGGTTTTCTAATCCTTTTGTATCACCATTTTTGTTAAGCACCAAAATAGCATACAACTTACATCCTTTGTGCATACTTTTCTGTAATTGTAGAGAAGCAATAAATCTGAAGGACACTCCTTGGTTTCTTCCCAAAATTACTCTAATCTGTCCTAAATCATCGGATAAACCTAAACATTTCATCTTACAGTTGATCATGCGATTCTAACCAATCCGTTCCAATCATAATGGTGTAATATCCCAAGATTGTAACATGTAGGTTTACACTTGTGACGAATTCACCCAAGTTAATGTTACAATCCTTAACTTTTCCTCCAACCATTTTCTTGGCACCATATGCCATTTCTAAATAACTAAACTCATCTTGTTCGACTTCCTTCACCTAATTCTTTTAAGTGAAACACTAGATATACAAATCTCAGTAGCTCCTGGATTTATCAAAACACTAAGTTGTTGATAAACTATCATACCTAACGTTTTGAGTACTGTAGACTAATTCTCGTCGTAATGGTTATTAACCACTACATGAATCCTATGGGCCTTGCCCAAATCTCCAACTTTTGCCTATCCTGCTGATCCAACATATCTTTCCTTATCAATAAGACAATCGCTCTCGTAGTGTGTCTCTCCAAAAGTCCAAGATTCATTCTTAGGGCCGGTGCTCCTAGTTCCAGAAGAAAAATATGTTTGTCTAGGGTTCTAGGGCACCGATTTGTTCTGTTGAAAAGGTCTTTGGTGTTGTTGTTGGTGGTGAGGACAATGTTTTTTTTTTTTGTGGTGGTGCTCTATACAGAGTCCTCTTTCCAGTAGTCATTCTATGTGGTGTATAAAATTCAAGGCCTTTGGGTGTATCGTGGTGCCAAGATGTCTTCCTAACATGTGTATGTTGTTGTGATGCAATGTCTTCCCTGTCTGTCTAGAAGGAGTCATGCCTTGAATCTCACTTCCTTCATATAAACATCAGTTCCATCTAATTATGAAAGGGTTAACGGTTCTTATCAACAACACTAGTATTATATGATATCTAATCAAACAACACTCCTTACCATAAATAGCAATTCAAGTACTTAGTTTATAGGTAATGATTAGGAATAAGCATGATTTAACATTAGAACGATAGTAACTAAAGTTTCAAGAAGTTAGAATATATTTTGACGACGGAGAAACTTGTTACAAGCAAGACCTCGGTCCATCCTTATATAGCTAATTATACGGAAGAATAAAAGTACTCGTAATTTATAAAGCTTCCAAATCTTTACGGAAATAATTAAATAGATTTAGCATTAAAGTAAAAATCAAGTATCTTATTCACCAAGTATCGAAACTTCTTGTTAAAAATGGAAGAGAACTCAAAACAAAAACAAAACCACTACGGAGAAATCAACGGTAAGGAAGAAATCTACTAAAAAAAAGATACATGTTGGCCTGATGCCCGAGATGCGCCCTGATTAAATGGAAATGCTTGAAGGTGAGAATTAATATTATTTAAGCATGCATACTCCTGGCCTGCATATTACTCAATTCTAGGACTACAACTATTATGAAAGTGAAGGATTACTCAATTATAGGACTACAACACTATCCCATGCGATTCAAACATCGAAAGCGAGTCGACTCAACATTAGACATATAATAATTCCCAACAAATAAGTCCCAAGCTAAGAAGGAGTCAACCTAAACCACTTGACCCTTCGTGTCGATGGGATGGATAGCCCCAAAAAGAGGTTTTAAGGATACATCCATTTGGGTTACTAGCGGCACACAAAATAACAAAAATTCTTGTACTCCACAAGGTCACCCTATGACATTCTATGCAAGGAATAAATAAACCCATCCTCACAATACAATATTCAAGAGTGAGATGGATGATAACTAAAAAGAGAGAAACTACAAGCCCCATCGATTAATTCATGAAAGAAAAAGATAAATAAAAATGATGCAAGGACGCTGATTAAAATCCTATAACAAATCAACACGAAAAATATGGAAGGCCTCAAAAAGAATGAAATAAACTTTGAATAGGAAGACATGTGTACAAAAACATGGCACAACAAGGAGAAATTTGTTCAATTAAAATAACAACAAGAGTTAAATTTAAGTATCTCCTTCCTAACTCCTTCCAATAAACATTCTTCAACTGATCTGCAAATCATATCCATGGGTGTATGCTCAAATTAAATTGGAACAAAGCCTCTCTTTATTATATATATTTTTAAGTTAGCACCAACTATTACGACACTAATACAATGTCCAAAATTAATAGATCAAAATTTATTCGCAACAAGATCAAATTAATAAAATTCATTTTGGGAACACAATCGAATCAGATCTCTAATACGACATAATTCATCTAATTAGAATGATGAGAGTGGATTATCTTCTCACTAGGAATAAATAGGTTATGCCATTAAATATAAGGTGAGATAATAAAAATTATTCACGAGTGAAGCGATTGAAATAATAAACGATTCAAAAGAAAATTAATGCCACTATCTAATTAGGAGAGAAGACAATTTTTTACTGAAATGAGAAGGATTACAGCTTATCCATGTTAGTTAAGAGAAATTCCAACTCAATTCAATTTATTTTATACAATGGTTATGCAATAACTAGTCGAAATTGTGAATCAATAAGATTCTGATATTGAAATAAAATTAGATACAATAAGTGTCAGCAATCAAATAATTATCAATTCTTATATACATTGCACTTGATGTATCATGATCAACATTTAGAAATTAACAATGTAATCAAGAGTAACTATTTAAAACATAGTACCGTAACTTTGTGAATATGATGATTTTGGGGATGATTTTTAATTTCCATCTTGTGCACGTTCTCCTTTTCGCTTGCTAATTCAAGAATGTCACCGGTTCCTCCCAGCCAAATCTAGGAGTACTCTTCTTCCCCTTTATCCTCCAAGCCCCAAAGGGGCCACACATAGAAAACCAAAACTCAATAGCACAAACTTGCCCTCACAAGGAGAGGCTCCTACCTATTGCACAAGTTTTCAGCCCAATTCTTCACAAGTAAACTTGCCATTTCTTTTATAGGAAAAAAATTGAAATGACACACCTCATGCACAATTAAACAATTTTAAATAATTAAATTAAGGATTATTCACACACAACACATGCACGTGCCATACTCTCCCCAAGTTGCACATGTCAAATCCCTTTTTAATTTAATTAATTAAGTATTTTCTCTCACACCCACAACATTAAATCCCTTTTTAATTTAATTAATTAAGTATTTTCTCTCACACCCACAACATTAAATCCCCTCTTAATTTAATTAATTAAGTTTTTCTCTCACACCCACAATGAGTTCCTATTTTCACTGCTAGTTTTCTCTTAGTTCCCCAATCCCTCCTTTATTATATCCCCTAGCGAAAATTTAGTTTGAGTTTGATTAGGAGTTTTCTTTTAGTTAGGACCTAGTGGTTGATTGAATTAGGATACTAACTCTATGTTGACCACCTATTCTCTCATGAATTGAATTTCTTTAAATTAAAATTTCATTTTTATTATGTTCATGCACACATGTGCACCAACCCAACATTTGATTTATTTAAATTAAAATTTCATTTTTATTATTTTCATGCACACATGTGCACCAACCCAACTTTTGATTCTTGTTCTCGTTTTACTAAATTTATTAACTCTAAATTCCCTTAACCCTTATAATTATTTTATTTAGTCAAACCTCTTAGACTTAGATTCTTTGTTAGTTTTCTCCTTTATATTTTAATAATTAATTGTATGCTCTTTTCTAACAAGGTCTAAGTATTCATTTATATTTTCTAGTCCATCTAGATTTTTATTGACTCACCAATTTATTTATGCGACATTCCCTTCAAGACACACTTCGATTCTCCAAGGGTGCCACTCACCGTTGACTAGTTTGAGAAGTTTTTTAGACACTTGGAGTCAACACTCCATTGGTCGACCTTGTGAGAGACTAGGGGATTTTTTAAGGAATAATGATTCTCCCTTATTGCGCACCCCTTATAATTCCTCATGAGTGACTGTCTCAATATTCCCTCACATGATCATGGACATTTTTGAACAAGGTAATCGTTAACCTTCATTTCAGGTCACAATGAGAGTTCTAGTAGGTTGTGACAAAGACGTTTCCCCACATATCTCTAATATGTCTAGTTTATGTGCATGACCCCTTTACTCCATATGTCAGTTAGATTAGCAAGCATCGTCATGCATGCATCCACTCACAAGGAAAATTTGAATAATCCATATACATAAAATCCACACTAAAACCATCATATAATAGATGCGTATAAATCAAATACTCAAACCAAATACAGATCCATTACATGACTCAATTCAGATTCCAAGGAGGTTTGTTGATTCCATTTGCATCCTCAACCTATCACATTTCTTGCACACTCAGGAAAACTCATGGTAATGCCTGTCAATATATATACATTTAGAAGAATCATATAAATCTCACCACTCATCATAGTACAACTCATAATCAAGGCATAAGAATAAAAGTAAATTGAAAATCATAATGTACAAAGTTTTATACCAGATCACTTACGCGTAAGTGTCCTCAAATAATAAGTCAATGTTATAATGTGATCCGTGGAATTGGATGTTACATATTCTCTCGAGCCTGCACCACCCAAAGATAATGAAACCCTTCCACTTCTTTATATGGATCCAATGCATCTGGTCAATAATTTCTATGTTTGGAACTTCTGGATTTGCAACTATGAAAACAAATTAACACATGCCAATGCATTTCAGAAATCTAGGGACTAATTCAAGGATGGAATACACCGCTCATTACTACAACTAGAAAACAATCACTTCTTCCTCATCAATTCTCCCCCCTGTCCTGACCAACAACAAGAATTAATGAGTAATTATAAAAGAGAAACAATGGATGAAAGAGTTCTAGAGTGAATGGATAATAACCCCCAAACATCCCACAATATGGGCTTATATATTTACTTGGAAATAAAGGACCACGTGTCCTATTCCCAAAGAAGATCATGTAACCATTTTTATCAATTAAAACCAATATGGGTAACTAAAATACTAATAAAAGACTTAGACCCTTTATCCCCCTCTCTTATGGAATCATACCCCCCTCTAACTCTTGTCCTTGTTCATCTTGCAGCCAGTGATGTATTTTATTATTAATAATGATTACAACATTACATTTCCTAGGCACTCCAGCCTGTTTTAATTGTTTGGGCACTCTAGCCTTTCATAAAATAAAAAAATACATTACCTAATCTAGGGTATCAAAACTGGGGAATTACATTCCCCTCCCCCTTATTTTGGCACTATCTTTAGTGCCAATAAAAATTTCAAAATTCTTCAAAAAGTCACGAACTCTGCCTACATGGAAACCTCATGCTCGCAAGTAGCATATTTTGACCATAGCAGGTCCGTTGAACTGTTACCAGTTCTATGACTCGATTCGAGATAACTTTTACTTTTTCTCCAATATGTGCACTGGATGGACTTGAAATTCTCCTTTTAGTTCCACCTGAACCAAATACCAATCAATAACATTGTTAGGATCATGTATGTACTTTTTCAAAAAAGAGACATGAAATACAGTATGCACATTCATGGAAGCAAGAAATCCAAACATGTATGCAACTGACCCTATTCTATCTAATATATCAAATGGACCATAAAATCTTGCTCCTAGCTTTGTACAGTTTCCTAGATTTATTGAGCTCTTCTTGGGATTCACTTTCAAAATCACATGCTCTCCCACTTTAAATTCTATAGTTGTTATTTGTATCTGCATAAATCTTTTGTCTATCTTGTGATGCCTTCAAATTATTCTTAATTTTAACCATCTCGTCTTCCATGTACTTGAGAAACTATGGCCCAAGATCTTCTAGAGTATTTCATTTTCTACCATACAAAGCTTCAAATGGATTCATCTTCAATGAAACTTGATACCTAGTATTATATATAAACTCAATCAAATGAAAGTAATCTTCCCACTCGCATGGCTTATTTATCACATACATTATCAAAATGTCTCCAATTACTTGGTTGAATCTTTCTATCTACCCATCTAACTACGAATGGTATGTTGTGAATTTTTTTTTATTTGTACCAAATCCTATAAACAATGCTCTCCATAAATTTTAAGTAAACCTTTTGTCTCTATTTGAAACAATTTCCTTAGGTATTCCATGCAAACTTGTATTTTCCTTATGTAAATTTATGCAATAGTAGTTGTTATATAAATCATTTTTATGGGGACAAAATGAGCAACCTTTGTCAATTTATCCATAACTACCATTAATTAATCATGTTTACATGTTGTCTTGAGAAACTTAGTTATGAAATCAATGGTTACCACTTCCAATTTATTCTATGGAATGGGAAGTGGTTCTGGAAATCCATAGGGTGTCTATGTTAAGATTTCACTCTCTGACATTCCATACATCTATCAATGTAATCAACAACGTCCTTCTTCAGTCCAGGCCAAAATAATTGGAGTCTTACTACTGCAATTTTTTTTCCAGTAACCCATATGTCTATTATATGGAACATTACACACAATTTCTTTTAACACCAAATTCCTAAGCTCTCTGAAACTAGGAACATAAATTCTATTCTTATGCATAAGTAATCCATCTTCCTTATTCTCATACTCTTTAATTTTCTAATATACTTTTTCCTATTGTTAGCACTCTGCAAATATTTTTGACTGATAAAACAAACGATAAAGGTAACCTACAAACCAACTTTAGATTTGGGTACTAGCTTGCTCAACTCAGAGAGGGCTCTCTCCTGTCACTTGGTCTTTAATAATAAGTTTTGTTTGACAATTAAATGGCTAGGTTTTGTTGCTTTGCAGGGTTTTTATAATTTTTGATGGCAATGAAGGGGAGGGGCACTTAGGGCTATTGAGTCAAAGTTATGAAAATGAATAGAAGAATTGACCGGTCAGTGGAGATATCTAGAGGATAAAAGATAAATGAGGCAATAAATTTGAGTTATAAATTGTAGATTTGTAGAGTGTAAGAAGAAAGGAAAAACATATAATTATATCAGAGAATTAAGTAAATGAATTATGACATTAGTTAGGAAGGACTTAACACAATTTAAATTTCTTCAGCCAAGAGCATCATAAGATGAATTTTGGGCCTTTAACTATCCAATTTGAACATAAGAACGTGAAAATGAAATTTAATCGTACATGAAATACATACAAAGAGAGGAGACACAACTCAAGTCACCACCATTAAAATCTCTTCATGGAAACTTCAAGACTTCTGCATGTGTATTCTATTCAACTTCAGAAAATTACATTCAAGTTCTGAATAGCTAAAATGTGCCCTTGCACTTCTGTCAACCCTTAATACATTTGGAACTCCCAATATTTATACAAGATGTGTTCATTTGGTTTGAAACATATTACAATGATTGAAATGAAACATTTCAGTTTCTAAAACTGATTACAACAATTACAAGGGACAATTTCATGATTAGCAAGAAACAATTTCAATGATTAGCAAGCAAAACTTTCATGATCCAGCTTATGATTCCTATGACACTTTAGTCTCGTTCTTTGCCACTTTTTCTTCTCTGTTACTAAGGTTATGATAGGTTCCATGGTTGTGATGAAAAATACTTGGAAATGAGTAGAAATGGCGTGCAATTGGCATATTGTTGAGCTGCAGTTGAATGATGGTGGTCGTGCCAAGTTTCAAACGGTCCAGTGTTCGAAAAAAAATAAAATAACCAACAAAAATACCTTTTATACTTTTCTAAATTTTTGGGGTGTGAGGATGATCCATATGGATATCGGTGGCCACCCACCTTTTCCAACTGGCTCAAAACAGTTTTTTGGCAATTTTGGCAATTTACTACTTTTAGCAGTTTTCACTTCCAGGGCCATTTTGAGGGCCTAAATGAAGGTTTTTCAGGATTGTCCCAACTCAATGATAGTATAAAGAATGATTGTGCCCAAAAATGTATCTCCTCAATTCTACCTTTCCAACGGGCTATCATACGCCTAAAACAGAGAACGTATGCAAAAGTTATGACCCCGGGAAGTTAATGTACCAACTTACCCAAACGGGGCGCACATGACTTTTAGCGCTTCATCTCATAGGGTTAGGTTTTTTGGATGTCTAGGGTTTTTTTAATTCCTGTTTATTGTAAAAGGCCTTCAGAGCCTCATTGTAATCATCTTCTTGTGAATGAACGTAGTCGTCACATCTCTTCTCAGAGATAAGCTGCCACCATTCCAGCAAGCTTGATTCCACTGCATTTTACAGTTTCAATTTATTTCATTATTGAATAGAAAATGAATTTTACTGTATCTTTGTTATTTTGTGTTAAGAATCTGTTAATAATCTGTATTCATTTCATTTTTCTCATAAAATCTGGATCAGTGGAATCAGAGTGGTCTTGTCCTTGTCATCTTAATGCATGTCCCCAACGATGTCAGAGTACAAAGAGTTGGGTCTTGAGCTTGCTTCTCTTGAGGAAAAAATCTCTCACACGCCCAAGCGATCTCTCATGGCAGGATATCCTTTCAAACTGTTGATTGAGGAATCCCTCACGCAAAAAAGGAACAATATGATGGATAGTTTGGTGCAAATCCTTCGGCGGCTACCAACAGGCGACACATCTTCTTCGAGCGGAGGCGCCACCCCCTTCAAGGTACACATTAACTTCAATATTCCTATATTTGAAGGTCAGGTAGACACATATGTTGTAGACAAGTGGTTGAATCTGCTAGAAGGGTATTTTTCTATCCATAACTTCTTGAATAGAGAAAACATTACTTTTGCGCTCCTCAAAGTCGTCCCCCATGTCAAATATTGGTGGGAAACATTATGTGAGAAAAAGGAAACAAATAAACTCTCATTATTTACAGTCACAGCCACCTGAGATTCCTTCAAGGATGTTATTAAGGAAAAATACTAACCTATCGAAAGTTATGACGACTTATATACCAAATGGACCACACTGCGGGAAGAAAGGGACCAAGCAGTGCCAGATTTCACAAATATCTTCCATACCTTGCGCACCAAGTTGGGTATAAAATATTTGGAGCGACATCTCGTGCTCAAGTATCGCAGTTCTATGCATGGATACATCCAAACCGAAATGGAATTTCTAGACATCTCATCCTTGGGCGCGACATACCGATATGCCGTCAAAATCGAGTAGAAGCTCACAAAAAGCGCCAGGAAAGGGTGGCCCCAATCCACAGAACAAAGAATAGAGAAAATATGGGAAGTATCAGGACAACCAGTCCAAGCCACAAGAAAATAAGGACACTGGAAAGACAAAGAAAGATACCAGGAAGTGGTGTGACTTCCATAAGAGCCCTTGGAATAACACTATTGATTTTCTCTCAAATCAGTTGCTGGTGGCCAAAGTGAAAGCCTCTGAATCAGATGTGGATTCTGACTCTGAGCTAGAACTAGAAAGGGGAAGATGAATAATTGATGCAGAACCCAGTGCCACCGTTTCTACCACCAAGCTCCAGCCTGGTGAACCAAATGAGACAAAAAAAGGAGAGCTCCTCTTCCATTCGCAAATGTGGGTAAAAGGAACCCCGCTACACTTCATTATTTACAGCGGTAGCCAGAATAAACTCATCTATGCAGAGGTCATCAAGTGGATGGACCTGCCCACAACGCCTCACTCAAAACCCTACACCATTGGATGGCTACACCAAGGAAGCGATCTCCACATCTGCCAATAGTGTTGACTGTCATACATCATCAAGCCCTTCAAAGAAGAGGTATTGTGTGATGTTTCTCCTCTCAAAGTTTGTGATGTTCTTTTTATCCAACCTTATTTATGGAAACGTCATGTTGTATATGAGTTTAGGCCTCGTAGTGTTATTATTACTTTGAACAGGAAATTGTACAGGATACCTGAGGCAGTCCCACCTAGTGTAATTTCCTTGATCTCTGATAAGCAATGTAGGAAGGTCATCTCTCATATGGGGAAGTTTGTATTCTTCTTTATTCACTCTTAGAATAAGATAAATATCATAGCCACATCCAGGGTCTTTGCGGCTGACCTCTCCACACAGCAAAAGAAAGTAAATAAGGTTGTGGAAGAATACTTGGATATCTTCTCCTCACTTACCAGGGTACCTCTACACTGTCAGGTCAAACACCTCATCTATCTTACCCCCAATGCATCACTGCCCAATGGGCCAGTCTATTGTCACTCTCTACTAGAGAATGAGGAGATCAAGTGACAAATTCAAGAACTTCTCCACAAGGGGCACATCTATCCCAACTCATCAACTTGTATGAGCCCAATCGTGTTGGTATAGAAGAAAGATGGAACCTAGCGACTCTGCATTGATTATCGGGATCTGAATAAAATCACAGTCAGAAACCAGTACTTGATTCCCCGAATCGACGATATCCTTGATCAACTCACAGGGGATAAATACTTCAATAAGATTGATCTAAAGTCCGACTACCACCAGGTCCCGATAGAACATACAGATGTATGGAAGACCACCTTCAAGTCAAAGGAAGGCCTTTTTGAATGGTTGGTCATGCCCTTTGGTTTGAAAAATGCTTCGGCCACTTTCATGAGGATGATAGATGATATCTTGCGACCATTCACCAATAATTCTATAGTGGTGTATCTGGATGAAATTCTCATTTACAGTAAGACTTGGGCCAAACACTTGCAGCATACTCAGTAGGTTTTGCACACCCTATGACAACACAACCTATACGCCAACTTGGAAAAATGCTCCTTCGGCATGGAAAGGGTCCATTACTTGGGATACAATCATTGATCATCATGGTGTACATGTGGATGCAGCCAAGATCCAGGTCATCCGTGACTGGCCAACCCCAACCACACTCACTGAGCTTCAAGGCTTCTTAGGCCTTTCCAATTTCTACTGCAGTTTTTTGTTGGGATTCTCCCATATTGCATGGGCTCTCAGCAAAATCATTAGGGGTGGTGGTAAGGCAAAATTTTCATAGGGTCAGTCCCAACAACAAGCGTTCAATCATTTGAATCAACGCTTCTGCTCATCCCTAGTTCTTTCACTAGCAGACCTGCAACATCCCTTTGAGATCGAGACATATGCTTCAGACTATGCTGTGGGAATCATTCTTACTTAGCATGGCCACCCCGTGGCCTATCATAGTGAGAAACTATCTGATAATGTCCATAAGTACCCTACTTATGAAAAAAAAATGTACTCCATTGTGCAAGCCTGCTGCTAGTGGAGACATTACATTCTTGGAAGGAGACAATCATCCAAACTAATCACAAGCCATTGTAGTTTATGTAGACACAAGGAAAATTGCATAATGACCGCCATCAAAAGTGGTCCACATACTTCCAACAATTCCTTCTCAACACCAAGTATAAAACAAGAAGCACCAATCGTTTCATTGATTGCCTCAGCAGACCACCATTCAAAAAACTCACCACGGTGCTAGACTCTTGCAGCCATGAAACCTTTGGATGGCCCCAACTCTATGAGACAGACCCAGGCTTCTCCACCACCTACCAAATGTTGGGTGAAAACATAGTTGTCGATAATTTATATCTTCAATATGGGTTGTTGTGTCCTCTGGGCCATATCTATGTTCCATCAAGAGAGTGAGTGAAGTTGATATGGGAAGCCCACTACAGTCAGGTGGCAGGACACTTCGACGTTAAAAAGATAGTGGTGATGCTACAGAAACATTTCTACCGGTCGAAATTCCTACAGGAGGTCAACAAGTATATGAGGTCCTCCACTGCCTTCGTTATTTCCAAACCAACCACTAAGAAACAGGGCCTATACACCCCTCTTCCTACTCCTGACAGGCCATGGGAATCCACCTCAATGGACTACATGTCGGGCCTCCCCTCCACCAAGCGGGGAAATGACTGTTTTTGTGGTTGTTCACCTCTTTTCTAAGATGGCGATTCTGGTTGTCTGCAAGAAGAGCATCACAGCAGAGGCCACTGCCAAGCTCTTATTTGAATGGGTGTGGGTACATTTTGGACTCCCACAAACCATTGTCTCAGATAGGGACAGTTGATTTCTCAACACATTTTGGTCGAGCCTCTGGTCACTGCTGGACACCAAGCTAACCAAATCCATGGTCTTTCACCCCCAAGAAGATGGCCAAACCGAGGTCATAAATCGAATGGATGTGCATATCCTTCACATGTATAATTAGAAGCACCCTTGTGCATAGGATGATAGCCTTACCTATGTACAACATAGCTACAACTGATCCCTTCATAGCTCAACCAGCCACAACCCCTTTCAGGTGGGGTTGGGATTCCAACCATTGGGTCCCATAGATGTTGCACTTCCCCTTGCGGTCACCTCTACCGATTCATCTCTTGTTCCAAATGAAGATGACAAAGACACCCAGTTCATTGAGAGGATCCAACACATCTTCCAACAGGTTCAGGATATCCTATATAAGTCCAATGAAAAGTACAAACAACTCCATGATCAACATCGGGTGCCACATAAGTTTCAAGTAGGAGACAAAGTTTGGTTTCACTTGCAGAAAGAACACCTTACAGGACCCCATCGAAAGATTCACCCACTCCATTATGGGATGTACACCATCACCAAGGCCATGGGGTATAATTATTTTGAGCTCAACATTCCTCCTTTCCTTGGCCTGCACCTAGTGTTCAATGTGGATCTCCTTCGCTCTTATTTCCCACCATTATTGGACACCTTAGACGTAGCAGGACAACTGACACCAACAGATCTCAACCCCGACTACATCCAATAGGAATCCAATGATAATATTGTGGACACACATATCAAGGGAACTCAACAACAAAGGATCCATCTTTATGGAGTCGTCAAAGCAGGGTAGCTCCTGCACCAAGGCAAGTGGCTCACCTAGGGCCAAATTCAACAGAAATTTCCTCATATGATCGGGGAACTCAATGCAATGGATACCATTGCTTCCTAAGGAGTAATTATTGATCCAGATGGATATTGGTGGCCACCCACCTTTTCCAAATGGCTCAAAACAGTTTTCTGGCAATTTTGACAATTTACTATTCTTAGTAGTTTTCACTTTCGGGGCCATTTTTAGGGATCGTCCCAAATCAAATATAGCTAAATGAATGAATTAGGCCCAAAAATGAATCTCCTCGATGATACCTTTCCAACAGGCTATCATACACTTAAAACAGAGATCGTATGCAAAAGTTACAACCCCGGGAAGTTAATGTACTAACTTACCCAAACAGGGACCACGTGACTTTTGGCGCTTCATCTCCTAGGGTTAGGTTTTTGGATGTCTAGGGTTTTGGGAATTCCTTTTTATTGAAAAAGGCCTTTGGAGCCTCATTGTAATCATCTTCTTGCGAATGAGCGTAACCATCACATCTCTTCTCAAAGATAAGCCACCACCATTCCAACAAGCTTGTTTCCGCTACATTTTACAGTTTCAACTTATTTCATTATTGAATAGAAAACCAGTTTTACTGTATCTCTGTTATTTTGTGTTAAGAATATGTTAATAATCTGTATTTATTTTTTTCTGCTCATAAAATATGGATCAGAGAAAGTGGTTTGGGGCAACCTGTTTTTCACCCTAAAATGTACTTGGTGGTGCCACGTATCCTCGAACGAAAACCACAGTTTAGATTTCATCCTGATTTCCAAAATTAACCTTCGCATGATTTATCCCCCCGAAATCATCATCGACCATCGATGTAAAGATTTCATGATATACGACGCATCGGGCCCCATCATTTAGCGCTCCCACTAGATTTAGTTGTTTCCCTACCAAATCTATCCCCTTCCTTGGTTTATCAGGCTTCCAAACCAATTTAGTATCTCTCTAGGTCCTGAAATATCGATTTCACATAAAAATTTAATGGTGACTAACATGGGCTACAACTAGGGATGTTATCCTCCTATCAAGCTATCAAAGAACTTGTAGACTCAGTGCCTGATCCATTGGGCTTCTCCAAAAACTTGTTTGTACCCTGCTCTAACCTGTCACCAGTGTCCACTGAAAATCCAATTGTGTACACTGCTCTCAACTGAAAACTGAACACTAAATACACCACTACAATATGAATGTACACACTACTGAAAACCCAAACTTAAAACTACTTGACCAACAAGCTTATTTGCACACTCCTATCTACTATAAAACTACTAAAATGAACTACCAATCAAATGAAATCATAATGGAAATGCAACCATGCAAGAATTTTATGAATTTTTTTCTTTCTTTACATATTCTTTCTCTAAATATTGTTTACTGATAATTCATTCAAAAATTTATCTATAAATTCAAATCTCAAAAAATTAAAAACATTGGGACTGTTTATCGCCTCCAACAAAAGTGAAAATGGATCCTCTAAAACATGCATAAGACAACAATCATGTTTCACCCCTTCCACTGCATCCTTGTTTTTAGGTAATTCAACCTTTTGATTGCCACAAAGAGGCTAAAAAATCTGTTGAGACTGCTCGAAATAATAATGTTCTGAATCAAAAGACAATGTTGGCTGAAGTGAAACCCATGGTGGCAAGCAATCCATATCTAACACTGACGTTGATTGACCATCATCTTTATTTCCAAGCTGGTAGTTGAGCATAGGATGCAAATCAGAACTGAAATAACCTTCTATATAACAAGTAACAAGGTCATCAAACACATGATAATATTGATGCAATTTCTTGTCAATTTGTTCCAGTGAATCAATGTGATTTAGCATGAACACATATTCATTTTCTTCAGTGATGATCTTAAAATTTTATTTCAACAATTTAAATGAAGAAAATCATAAAGGTAAAGAATTTCCTTCAGTTGATTCAGTACTTTCTTCATATGCTTCTTTGTAATTGTGATATGTAGGTTGATTGCTTTCATTACACTACTGAAAAGGAACATTTTTTGATAGAGAACATGCAACTAGTTGTTCTAGGAATTCAACATCATAATCATCATCATATTCATAATATATAGGAAAATCAACAACATCTGCAATGTCATCTAACGAGAAAAAGATTGGGATATCAACCTGTTCTTAAACAAGATGATTTGGAAATTCATTTTCTTGAGTGTCTACACATGAATACATACAACAGTCATCCCCATGCTTATCATGGGATGGATCGGAAGCTAAATTAGCACCTTCTTTTTCAATAAGTGGAATATAATCCTTTGCAAAAGAATTAGCATTTATAACTTCAAGAGGACATATGCTATTATTAACCCTCTGCTCAAGATTCAAAACAAATATTTTTTGTTCATATTTACTGTCATTTTCTTTAGCATCCACTTCCTCATTTCGAATATGTTTACATGCTTGAATATTATGTTGAATCTCCTTAGCATCATTAAACATTTTTTGTAAGGACTTAGATATTCTTTCCATCAGAAGGAAAGACATATTTGGATGAAATGTTGATGCATAATGGAGTATGGAAGAATCTTTAGTGGGTTGAATTTCTTTGGGAAACTTGTAATATATACAAAGAAAACCTTCTACTAAATGTAGAAATAGTTTCATTTCTATGCCTTTACAAAGCATAGAACTCTGTAATATGTAGATCCAAATATTTTCTCTTGCCCCAAAATTTCAAAAAGACATTCTTAAATTCCTCCCATGAGCTAATTGTATCTAGATGCAAGGTTTTAAACTAGTTATTGGTATCCCCTTTCAAGGATTGAGAGAAGACCCTCATACAAACATCATCATGATCAATCTCAAACAAATCCATAAAATGTTCAAAATCTTGGATGTTTTTTTTAGTTGTGATGGCATTAGGTTCTCCATCAAATACAATCAAGTACTTATAGTGTTTTGGAAGAAAATTATGATGGATGTGAGGTAATTTTGAAGCTCTATATCTATGTTGAATCTTGGAGGGTATTGGATCAAGTACATGAGGTGAGATATAAACCTTGATTTCATGAGGCTCATCAACTTGGATATGGTCACCACATGGCTCATATGAAATTTTTTGATCAAAATCAGTGATACAATGAGGAAATATATGTACAAATTTAAGAGGTGGATATACAAGTGCAAGATTCTCATGATCATCATTTGAATGCATGAGGTAAATAAAAAAAAATTTAGCATGTTCAGGAAAGGGCAAAAGGTAATTAATAACAAAAAATATCATGTCTTGGAAAACAATCAACTTTAGGTACTTGTTTTCTCCCATGATGTTCTTTCATACCTCTGTCAATGGATCTTGTCCTTCAATGGAGTCTTTGAATCACATTTGAAGCTTTATTGGAGTCTCCATGTGGAAATGTACAAGCTTATTGTGTCTGACTTCTATCCACCATCAGAAATCAGGTCTAAACCTTGTCGTTTCTCCAAGGGAAAATGCAACTTTCATTCCCCGACAACGGCACCAGAATGTTAGCACTCTGTAAATTTGTTCGAATGATAAAACAAATGACATAGGTAACCTACTAACCAACCTTAGATCTGGTTGCTATCCTTCTCAGCTCAGAGAGGGATCTCTCCTATCACTTGGTCTTTAATAATGAGTTTTCTTTGGAAATTCAATGGCTAGGTTTTGTTGCTTTGAAGGGTTTTTATATTTTTTTCCAAAAATGAAGGGAAGGGACACTTAGGGCTATGGAGTCAAACTTTTGAAAATGAATAGAAGCATTGACTTGTCAATGTATCTCTCCATAGGATAAAGGATAAATTAGGTGATAAATCTGAGTTATAAATTGTAGATTTGCAGATTGTAAGAAGAAAGGAAAAACATATAACTATATTAGAGCATTAAGTAAATGAATTTTGACATTAGTTAGGAAGAACTTAGCACAACTTAAATTTCTTCAGCCAAGAGAATCACAAGATGAATTATGTGCCTTTAACTATCTAATTTAAACAAAATACAATGAAAATTAAATTTAAGCATATAGGAAATACATACAAAGAGAGGAGACACAACTCAGATCACCACCATTAGAATCTTTTCATGGAAATTTTAAGACTTATGCATGTGTAATCTATCTAGCTTCAGAAAATTACATTCAAACTTTGAATAGCTAAAACGTGCCCTTTCACTTCTTGCAACCCTTAATACATTTGGAACTCCTAATATTTATACAAGTTGAGTTCCTCTGGTTTGAAACTGATTACAATGATTGAAATGAAACGTTTCAGTTTCTGAAATTGATTACAATAATTAAAAGGGATAGTTTTAGTTTTTGAAATCTGTTACAATGATTAGCAAGAAAAAATTTCTTGATCGAGATTCTGATTCCTTTGACGCTTCAGTGCCTTTCTTTGCCACTTGTTTTTCTTTGTTAATGAGGTTATGATAGGTTCCATGGTTATGCTTAAAAATACTTCGAAATGAGGAGTAATGGCATGAATTGGCGTAATGTTGAGCTACAGTTGAATGAGGGTGGTTGCACCAAGTTTCAAATAGTCCAATGTTCGAAAAAATAATAAAATATCCAAAAAAAGCCCTTTTTTTACTTTTCCGAATTTCGGGGGTGTGAGGAAGTGGTTTGGGGAAACCCTCTTTTCACCCCGAAATGCACCTGGTGGCGCCACATATCCCCGAATGAAAACCATGGTTTAGATTTTGACCCTCTTTCCAAAATTAACCTTCGTGCAGTTTCTCCCCCCGAAATCATCATCGACCATCGATCTAGAGAGTTCACAATCTGCGACACGTTAGGCCCCATTATTTAGAGCTCTCTCTAGCTTTAGTTGTTTCCCTACCAAATATATCCCCTTCCTTGGTTTATCAGGCTTTCAAAACAATTTAGTGTCTCGCTAGGTCTTGAAATCTTGATTTCACATAAAATTTTAATGGTGCCTAAGACTTGCTATAAAATTTATTTTACCTATATGTAATGTTGATATGTAACAACAACATCTAAAATTATACTCTTTAAATCTAACTGATGCATATTAATGGTTGTGGCATGCATGAGATGTACTCTCTTGTTGAGTGCATCAAAAACTTTATTTTATTTTCCCTCCATGCTTGATGTCATAGTCATACTTACTTAAAAATTTCAGCCATCGTTTCTTCTTTAAATTCAAATTTGGTTGTCCAAAATGTTATTTCATACTAGTATGGTCTATCCTTAATTCTAATCTCTTTCCCATGAGATAGTGTCTCCACATCTTCAATGCATGAACTATGACAACAATCTCCAATTCATGTGTGGCATAATTACTCTCATATTCTTTAAGGTTTCTGGACTCATAATGTAACATCCCAAAAAATAAATTATTTTAAGTTTGAAAATACTTAGGAATTTATTTCTGTTTTTGGTAAATTTGAAATTGGAAAATTATTGTCATTTATGGCAATTCCAAAATTCAAATTTAGTTAATTGTAAATTATGATTATGATTGTTGGGCAAAGATCTTATTTGACCCAACCAACTTTTTGACTATGACACTTGTAAGAAAAAAATGTTTTTATATTTATTGTGGATGGACAAATGGAAGAGCCAGGTTGAAATTAGTTGACCATGACTCCATGAGTGGGGAACATGTTGGAACTACCTCAGGGATGAATGTTACAAGTGGAAAATTAGGAAATTGGCCATTGACAGCCCTGAAAATCATGGATTTGGAAATATGTGAAAATTCCCAAGGGTAAAAGACCAAGGCACAAATGCTTTTGTATATATAGCATATGGGAGGAGGCAGGAGGTTGCCTAGTATGCTGAGGAAAATAATTATCTCTTTCTGTTGTGAACACTATTTTTTGAGTGTGAGGCAAGAAGATTTTTTTATGAAACTAAAGGACTATTCCTAAGGAGGAGTTTTGGAGTTTTCCCTCATGGGTTCATGGTCAGGCTAGGGGGTGAATGAAGAAAGTAGATTGGTTGTTCTGTTATAATGTTGGGAGGAACTTCATTGTTCCATTTGGTGTTCGTCAATTTTCTTAGATATGTTCATCTACTCCTTCTCTGATTGAATGTTATTTGTTTAATGACTGATATGATACATCTCTTTAATTCTAGATGAATTGTTCTATTGATTAAATTACTATTGGAGTGAAATAAAATATAATATAACTCTTACAGTTTTATTAGTAAGAAATTCTGCGTATATTAACTGTAGATGGGATTGTTTTATATAAGCATATGGAATATGTATCTAAGCTATATGGGATCCATATTGTGCTAACCCTAGAATTTCAGACATGTGATTTATTGCATATAAGTAACCAACTCAAATATTTTTGTCGATTGAAGAATGCGAAATAAAATTCTGGAAATAAAATTGAAACTTAAGATTTACCTAGACATATATGGATATAAATTAAATACATAGGATGTAATAAATAGCTATGAAGATCAGATTATGCAAACGTTATTTAAGACTTGGAATGCTTATATATAATAGGAATCCACTATATATGTGTGTGTGTGTGTGTGTGTGTGTGTGTGTAGGTGTCTATATAAAATTTTAGACTCACGTAAATGCCTATTGTATGCATAAAACCAGATGCCAATGATATAAAGGAAAGTGATCAGTCAGTTATGCCACAAAAATCATAACATGAGTTTCCTTTTTCATAATACAGAGACCGCTCACTTTTCATAACAATATTCTCTTCACTCTTTTAAACAAGAAGAATAGAGAATATGCATAACCATAAGCTTGGAATAAATAGCTAACAATCATGTGTCATTACAAGTAGCGTAGGAGTAAAAGTCATGTCACTCAAATACTTAAAATTATTACATATTCCAGAAATAGACCAATAATCAAATGTGCATTAAACTCTATGCAACACTGCATTTATATCAGTGGCTATAGGAGTCTGGTTTAAATTTCCATGATATCGATATTCTAGGATAGAGTCATTTTTTATAGAACCTGGAATGATAAACTCTGAGAGAACTGTAAAAGGAACCCGAGTACCTTTTGCATAAGACGATGTCCTAGAATCCAAAGACTTTGTGAGAACCAGAACTGTAAGAAGACCAAGGAATTATAATTTGTATTTAGTGGAAGCAACAAAAATTCATATGTTGAATATAGAATAAATTACCAAGGAAACATATTTACAAAAGAGACAACGCAGGTGAAAATTCAGACTACACTTAGCTGGAGGACTCTGTAGTAAAGGCAGTCTTTCCTCCTTGCATCCTAGAGAATGTCATCTACAGACCCAAAGGGGTGGAGGGGCCAATGATCACCTTATGGGTACCGTCGTAGTCAAAATGTGTCCATCATTAGATTATAGAAACCAAACATTTATCAATCATTTCAAAAGGAGAATAATCATGCAACATCCAAAACAATTATAAAAAAAAGAATGTACAATATCAACTAGGATCCATGGGATTGGTAAATTGACCACATAATTGAGGTTACGAGTTTATTCCCTTTTTTTAATCAAAACCTTCTTGGAAATGAAAATCACAAATAGAGCCCTAAATAATCTTGAGTTTCCTTTCCTTGATACGATTTAATAAAACAATTAAGACGTTCAAATATTTAGGACGACAGACGAGGGTAATTCCTTGGTCAAGTTGCAAGAGATCTGAAATAAATATACTAGATAGAAGACATAAATGGTATTCATACCAGTATAAATGATTTATATAATAAGGGAAGTAACTATGGTTAAAAAGAACCTTACTTACAAATTTGGAGGAGACAAATTCATCTAAATATGTTAGGAGTAAGGTATTCCCGGAATTGTCTCACAAGATCTTTTAACCTTTTATCGTGCAGTTGTTTGGGACATGGCGAATATATTATAGGCCAAGTGTTACTGGTATACTCAGGCAATAATTTATTCTGTGATTACAAAGGACAGGTTTATAAAAAAAAAAACGTGTTGTGCCACCTCAAAAATGAATTGGAACCTTAATAGGCACTGAGATTTTCCCCTTAGTAATTAAGAGATCGAAGACTTATTTAAAACAAAATGCAGAGTTAAATGATATATATGTATCTATAAATAAAGAATTCAACGACATGAAAATCATAAGGGAAAATTCTCCTCCACACAGATGAAAACCCAGTTCCGGACTAGGGTAGAAAACCCAAGAAAAACCTACAGAGTATACAGTCAAAACCACGAACTGATATGAAACTTTACCAAAGCAACAGGATTTCCAAAGGGGTCAAGTATAGGACTATTATTTTATATTGAGCCCATAAATTTTGAGGAACTCGGAGCAAGCAACAAATAACATGAAGTAATCTCTCATTACACATGGTCCTCGAAAAATGATACAAAGGACAAGCATGAGGCCCAAGAAAACCCTAAGCATTGCTGGGTGAAATTACCTTACCAAAAAACTCTACACCAGACTATGGAAGATAGGCTAGTCATGCTCTTAGGAGTTTTTCCGAAAGAACTGATACATACAGTAAATTTTCTCAAAATCGAAAGTTTGGATATAAACAACTAGAAGGTCCTTACCTAGCTTATGGTAGCATTCAATGGATGTGGTCCACCATACTCTCCTCTACCAGAGCGAGATCGACTCCACCAAATGTTGGCTATGCTACCATGAAAGACTACAACTGGGTTAACACTGTAAAAAAGGTGTAAACTACATAGAGCCAAGAGGACAATGAAACAATAGACTTGGGAAACCTCCATAGGATAAGTTCAATGGAAATAATGCAGAGTTGTACCTAGCCCATATGATTAGGGAAACGTGGAAAAATTTCGATGGGCACAGTAAGAAAGAAATGGTCCCAAGGATCTATGTTATATACCTCCATAAATGTCGTTGGCAGGGTTCATTTACACCATGACAGTCGTATTCTATAAGACTTATGGAAACTGTAACGATAGATCAGTTCTAGTTTATAGTTTAGTTTAAATATTTTATTTCAAGTTTAGTTAGATTTCTACACTTCATCTCATATTTGTTAGCCCTCATGCCAGGGTTTGTCCTAGGGTTAGTTCTAATGAGTATGGAAAACAACCAAGAACGAGAAATAGATACCAACCATTTGGTTCAACTGTTCTAAGTCTTAACGATATCACGTGTTGAATGTCATGTGGTTAATAACTCTTTCAATAAATACCTTTCATACACATCCGAGGAACTCATTCTTTAATTCGAGGCTAGTGTCATTATATGGATTAATGTTTTTCCATGGCATGTCTATTTCTTGCGCGATTTGAATGCATATTCTATGGTGAGCATATATATACATATACATATCTAATTAAGCAATCGAGCTAAATTTATACCTTCCTTGGGATTAGGAATGAGATAGATCTTTTTCCATTTACCAATGTTCAAGGTTATGATAAGTGTAAAGGGTGCAAATAAAAATAAGTGTTAAGTCACATTATAATATAATTAAGAAATGTTTGGAGAAGTAATGAAAGCATTGAATAATGACCCTAAGTAAAAAACAAAATTGGGTAAATTTTGGGGTACATTACATATGGTATCAGAGAAAAGGTTACAACACTTGGACCGTAAATAGGGCCAAAAGTATATGCTTAACAAACATTTTATGTTTTATGAAAAAAATAACAAAAACAATTACTGTTACAAATAGAAAAAAATTAAAATTTGTTGTGAATCATGGCAGTACAGAATGAAGCAGAGATCAGAATCGAGGAGAATCCTGAGAAAAGGCCTCCTGAATAACAAAGTCAAAGAAATGATGGAAGTTCACCTACCGAGGTTCTGGAAAATATGAGAAATCTTATTCTGGAACTGCAAGTTTTGAAAGCAGGCAATGAGAAGTTGAAAAAGGCACAACAAGAACATTAGGAAATAAATGAAGTATTGTTGGAGAGTATAGTAACAAAGAAGAGCTAGAAGGATAATAATGGGGAAGAATAGGTTAGAAAAAGGGCCTCCAAACATTCTGGTCCTGAAGGAGAAAAATGAGACAAATCTTCTGAAGGTACACCATCAGCATAAGATAAAACAAAAACATGAAGAAAAAGGAAACAGGTGGACCATCTTGAGGGAGAGTTTAAGAAAATCAAACCATCCACCTTTGATGGGGAATCCACAACAGGGTAGGAGGCTAAAGCATGGTTATTCGACATTAAAAACTATTTCCAAATGTACAACTATTCTAGCAATATGAAGGTCAGAGTGGCCATCTATAACTTGAAAGGAAAATCAAGCATATGGTGGCAAGATATGAAGTTGTCCAAGGGCCTAAAGGAAAAACATATGGAGTGGTTGGATGTTAAGAAGTACTTTAAGAAACAATATTTATCTGAAAGTTATTATGAAGGAAAAACTAAAGAGTTTTATGAGCTACGACTCAGTCAAATGACTATGGACGATCTGATTAACTAATTCCTAGAATTATTAAGGTTTGTTCTTTATATTCGGGAGGACAAAGTAAAAATAAAGTGGTTCCTAAGTTGTTTACCACAGTCCTATAAGGACATAATCGAATTCGATAATCCTTAGTCCTTGAGTGAAGTTTTTAGGAAGGCTCAAATGTGTTACGACCGATACAAATAGTGGTTGGAATTTTCTAAGGCTTGGAAAGACAAGAAACAAGACCATATGAATCAACTAAAGAAGGGATATCAACCAACCCCTTTTCGGAACAAAGAAAATATTTTTCCAAGGAAAGATTTTCACACCAATAACTAGAACACACAAGGAGGTGGTAAACCAGTCAATCCAGGAACAGAGAAGTTTGGGGATAGCCCTAGAGAACCCTTAAAATGTTGGGAATGTGGAGAACCTCACTTAAGGAGGAACCGTCCGCATTTGAATTCAACAGCTAGGACTACGGTTCACAACTTACAGGAATCCTTCATGGTGGGAGATGTGGGTAGAAGTTTACATCAGATCAATGCAGCCGTGGATGGCCGACAAGCTAACCACCAGTCCACTGTAGTGGAAATTGAAGGTAAAATTAACAATACTCGTATTTATGTTTTAATTGATCCTTGAGCTACATTGAGTTATATCTCTCCTAGTGTAGTGGATTCAAATAAACTTAAAAGAACAAAACATGAAAAATATTGGCTAGTACAACTAGCAACAGGGACAAAAATAAAAGTATTTGATTTTATTTCTGATTATGAGTTCAGTTTAGGTGGTCAAAACACAAATACAAATCTGAAAATTTTACCGTTAGGGGCTTATGACATAATTATTGGAATGGAATAGTTAGAAAGGCATAAAGCAGTTTTAGATTGTTATGAAAAATCACGCAAGTATAAATATGAAAACGACACTGTTAGGACAGTTCAAGGTATAGAAAAACCAATCTCAATCAGGAAGATTTCAACAATGCAATTTAAGAAGTTCATGAGAAAAGGTTGTGTTGGCGACGAAAGTCACTCATGGATTGCTTGCAGGAGCAGAGCCGGACGCCCATCAGTTTTTATGGCACGATTTAATGAATGGGGGTGGTCAAATGGAAAGAGACCCAGGAAAGAAGCATTGACACAGGAACCAACGTCTGGTATGTAGAAAGCAAGGGAGGTCTTGATCCAAATTCCGTCAGTAGGTTGCTCAAAGGGTGGTAGATCAACGACTTGTGAGAAGGGTGAGCAAGACTGCCTCGGGCAACAGGCCTTCGGAAGCTTGAGGAAGAAAAACTCAGAAGCCAAGATCCTCTTGGTCCAGAGTTTCAAGGAGCTGAGGGGTGACTTGACTGGATCGTCCAATTCCAAGCCATTCCAACGCTGAGAAAACACAAGAACTGATAAGAAATGTTGTGGCCGTTGTAGTGATCAAACCTACATCATCCTACAACAACGCAACTCTACTGGATCCTCCAATTTCGCGTTGTTTTAACACAGTAGACAAAGAGATGGAAAAATAGGCTGACATCCATAAAGTAAGAAGTCTCCAATGACTTATACATTAACGAGAGTGACCAGTGCTGCATAAAAAATTTACAATCGGGAGCCTAGCTCAACCATCGATCCTTTACAAAAATGGCGAAAATGCCTACATATACTCAAAAACAACAACAACAGCAAAAATAAGACGTTGCATTAAAAACATTGCATCTGCATGTATTCTGATAGTCTGCGCATGCAGACTCTGGCCGATCGTGAACCCAATATTTGGTGTCCCCTCGGCCAAATTCGAACGACTATTCTTTGTCAGACGCCACCTTAACTGCGCATGGCTCCTGCAAGGGAAGTAGTTGAGCCATTAAGAGCCAAGCTAGCGTGCGCAGACCTCCTCCGGCTAGTCGAAGACTCAGCATGGATTTTTTGGAAGAAATGGTACACAGGACCCTCTCGAGCAGACTGCTTGCCAGGCCCTCCATACTTCACACCTAATGAATGAGGAGAGGTTTCAACCACCCCTCCTTGCCTTCATTTACTCCACACGAGAAATAGTATTGAGATCATATCTGATGGCGCCTGGAGATCCCGATGATCCCCTCTGTAACTAAACTCGGCGCCTTTGGCCTTCTTTATACAACTCCTTTCTTTCCCTAAGTGACCACGGGCTGTGACCGCGTGCTTATTCCCAAAGATCTTTCGACGTTCGCGAATGGGAAGGAGCTAATCCCTGCTTTTTGAAATCGCGATGAGAGAAATGCCAAGACGGCTTAATATGGTGCCACATGTCCCTCTCAGATCTAACGGTCCTGACTCACTCGGTGATATTGTGGGCTCGAGTCATGGACGCTCCCGTCACCTCGCGCATCTGGAAAACGACGGAGCTGCTCCTTGCGGTTTGGGGTCGCGATGGATGAAACGTCGAGATGGCTCAATTGGCCGCCAGGTGTCCCCTTTGGATGGACGGTTGAGGCTTCTCCTCAATATTGTGGGCCCACCTTTGGGCGCTTTCGACATTTCGGGGTTCGGGGTTTCAAAATGTACAATGACATAAAAACTTCACCCTTTGAACTCACAACTTCCGAAAAGCTGGCGTGACTAGATCTCGCGCCACACCTCCCTTGGATGGACGGTTGTTATTCTTCCCTATATACAATATGGGCGCGATATGTTTGCGCTAATCTCAGCGCAACTCTTCTATCTGCGATTTCCTGCCAACTTCTGATCTACTCATGTGGATGGATCAGGACCATTGACACTATAATTTTTCCCGCTCGCTTGATTTTAAGTCCGAACAAGACTTCTTCTATGCGCTGCGCTTGGGCGCTCCTCGTGCAACCTACAAACCTGTATGCTCTTAGGCCCAAGACAAGAAATGTCGCTAACATTAGGCTCCATGGGGGATAGAGTCGTCCCTGTGATGCTCTAAGAACTCATTCCGCATCTTCAGTGCCTTGCTATTGGGCTATGGAGTCAGGCTCAAAACATCCCGCTGTTGAAAATTCAAGCCGAAAAATAAAAGAAACAAAATAAAGATACATGCTCAAAGGAGCTTATTTATATAAAATCCGAAACTAATAAAACACTTTACATGGAGCTAGGTGAAAGATGATTTCCACCATAGCCATTCAAGCGACTTCCTGGATAGAAGCTCCTTCCTTCTGTCAATGATCATTAGCAGATGGTGTAACCGTGACAGAAGAACGATTACACTCTTCAACTCCTCCTTACAGGCTGGAGTTGAGATGAAATAGGGCGGCTCCAAGGCATAGGGGAAATGCCACTCCTTGTACTTGCTGACAGGGTCATAGAATGAGTGGCGAATTTTAGAAAATTGGCGACAAACAGCCGCCTGTGCTACATAGTTGTCCACCTGTGGATGAATATATCTAACAAGAACAAGTGAGTGGACAACTGTCGTAGGGTCACTGATCTCGGGCGGTGGCTGGTCATTGACTGGCTCTAGATAGGAAAAGAAATGTGCGCTTAGTTTCTCTTCTGGTTCTTCCTTGTCTTCTTCGTGTACTCCCCCATCTTGTAAAAAGGGAATGGTCTCCTGATCCTTCTCTTCAATCCCAAATGTAAATTCATCATAGGAAATCTCATGAAGGAAGAAAGAACAATCCTCTTCCACAATGGCTTCTTTGTTTAAATCTTAGATACCAGGCTCATTGGGGGCAGATGCTAATGCATCCAAAAAATATTCAATAATCTCTTCAAAAGAGTTGCTTAGATCATTCGCCTCGAAGACTGGAAAATCCTTTTCGCTGCCTTCAGATTCCAATTTTGCACACTGGGGAGTGGGGAATATTGCATGCACCACTAGTTCATTCAGAGCGCCATCCTCTTCCCTGGGAACTTCATCACTCTCATAACCCCCCCCGGCTGCAGACGAATGGGGAGGAGAAAGGGCGTAGCTCTGACCCAAGTCATTAGGATCATCCTCATAGCCTACGTCCGAAACAACTTCATCCAGTATAGAATTGTGGTATCCCTCACTACAGTTATGACAAACTAACGCAGAGGGATAAAACTCTTGACAATAGGCAGTGAAGGTTGCATGGAATTCACTGAGTGAAGAAATGCTAGAAGAGGGTAAAGAATGATACCATTTACGAGCATCCCCTGCTAACGAGAACATGAACATTTTCAGTAATACATCCTCATGATGTATCTCCCACTAATGCATGAGTTCATGAAACTCACTGAGGTGCTGAGTAGGGTTGTCCTTTTCACGTTTTCCAAATATGGGCAAATAATCGCCCCATTCATTCAGAGAAGGGACAACATTAGGAAAACTAGGAATAGAAGAAAAATTAAAAGGAGAAAACCTTCGATCTAATATTTTCTCCATTCCGAACCAGTGGAGTCGCCAATCGATCCTTGAATCATGGAGTCACAAGGTGAAAGACGCGCAACTTCGAATGTGTCTGGTCCTTGTTCACCATCAAAGGCTAGATCCTAACGTTTTTGTTACCCCAGGAAGCTTCTCAGGCTGAGAAAGCAACTGCTAAAACCTTCTCAAGAAATCTCCCTAGGTAAGCTTTCAGGTGTGCTAACAGTAGCCACAGTTGAAATAGTGGTGTGGAAACCTTGGAGTCGCCACAATGGAGTCGCTAGGTGCACAATAGAAATCTTGAAGGGATTTGATGTTTGATGCACCTTCAGAATCAGAGGTTGAATGTCGTTCTGCCCAGGGAAAATCTTCAACTTCGTCCCCAGCAACGGCGCCAGAAATGTTGGCGACGAAAGTCACTCCTAGATTGGTTGCAAGAGAAGAGACCGACGCTCATCAGTTTTTATGTCACAATTTAATGAATGGGGGTGGTCAAATGGAAAGAGACCCAGGAAAGCATCATTGACACAGGAACCAGGGTCTGGTATGTAGAAAGAAAGGGAGGTATTGATCCAAATTCCGTTAGTAGGTTTCTCAAAGGGTGGTAGATGGAAGACTTGTGAGAAGGGTGAGTAAGACTGCATCGGGCAACAGGCCTTCGGAAGCTTGAGGAAGAAAAAATCAGAAGCCAAGATCCTCTTGGCCAGAGTTTCAAGGAGCTGAGGGGTGACTCGATTCGATCCTCCAATTCCAAGCCATTCCAACGCCGAGAAAACACAAGAACTGATTAGAAACGCTGCGACCATTGTAGTGATCCAACCTACATCATCCTACAACATCGCAACTCGACTAGATCCTCCAATTCCGAGTTGTTCTAACACAGTTGACAAAGAGATGGAAAAAGAGGCTGACATCCATAAAGTAAGAAGTCTCCAATGCCTTATACATTAACCAGAGCAACCAACGCTGCATCAAAACTTTACAATCGGGAGCCTAGCTCAACCATTGATCCTTTACAAAAATGGCGAAAATGCCTACATATACTCAAAAACAACAACAGCAACAAAAATAAGACGCTGCATTAAAAAAATTGTGTCTGCATGTATTCTGACAGTCTGCACATGAAGACTCTGGTCGATCGTTCACCCACGATTTGGTGTCCCCTCAGCCAAATTCGGACGGCTATTCTTTGTCAGACGCCACCTTAACTGCGCATGGCTCCTGCAAGGGAAGTAGTTGAGCCATTAAGAGTCGAGCTAGAGTGTGCAGACCTCCTTTGGCTGGTCGAAGACTTAGCATGGATTTTTTGGAAGAAATGGTACACAGGACCCTCTCGAGCAGACCGCTTGCTAGGCCCTCCATACTTCACGCCTAATGAATGAGGAGAGGTTTCAACCACCCCTCCTTGCCTTCATTTACTCCAAGTGAGAAACAGTATTGATATCGGATCCGATGGCGCCTGGAGATCGCTATGATCCCCTCTGTAACTAAACTCGGTTCCTTTGGCCTTCTTTATACAACTCCTTTCTTTCCCTAAGTGACCACAGGGTGTGACCACGTGCTTATTCCCAAGGCGCTTTCGGCGTTCGCGAATGGGAAGGAGCTAATCCCTGCTTTTTGAAATCGCGATGAGCGAAACGTCGAGACGGATTAATCTGGTGCAACGCGTCCCTCTCATATCTGACGATCCTGACTCACTCAGTGATATTGTGGGCCCGAGTCATGGACGCTCCCGTCACCTCGTGCATCGGGAAAATAATGGAGCTGCTCCTTGCGGTTTGGGGTCGTGATGGACGAAACGCCGAGATGGCTCAATTGGCCGCTAGGTGTCCCCTTTGGATGGATGGCTGAGGCTTCTCCTTGATATTGTGGGCCCGCCTTTGGGCACTTTCGGCGTTTCGGGGTTTGGGGTTTCAAAATGTACAACAACATAAAAAATTCACCCTTTGAACTCGCGACTGCCGAAAAGCCGACGCGACTAGATCTCACGCCAGACGTCCCTTGGATGGACGACTACTATTATTCCCTATATACAATATGGGCGCGATCTGTTTCCGCTAATCTCGGCGCAACTCTATTATCTGCGATTTCCCGCCAACCACTGATCTACTCATGTGGATGGATCAGGACCGTTGACACTATAATTTTGCCCGCTTGCTTAATTTTAAGTCCGAATAGGACTTCTTCTATGCGTTGCGCTTGGGCTCTCCTCGTGCAACTTGCAGACCTGGATGCTCTTAGGCCCAAGACAAGAAATTTCGCTAACAAGTTTTCATGTTTATGCTATCCAAGTAACAAATATGCTGGAAAAGGAAAATGAACCTAGCATGGAGGATTTTGTCGTCTTTCATGATTTTAGAGAAGTGTTTGTTGATGAGATAACTAAATTTCCCCCAAGAAGAGAGAGAGAATTTTGTTGGAAATGATTAACAGGTAGCATATACTTGTCATTGATGGCAAGTACAACAATAAAGATGGCATGTAT
>SNQJ01S0002272.1:311478-325245 GCA_010110895.2 Picea sitchensis
AAGTGTAAAGGGTGCAAAGAAAAATAAGTGTTAAGTTACATTATAATATAATTAAGAAATGTTTGGAGAAGTAATGAAAGCATTGAATAATGACCCTAAGTAAAAAAAAAAAAAAGGTAAATTTTGGGGTACATTACACATAACTAATGACATGCCCATTTTGAGTGAGGACTCCACCAAGTCCTTCCTTGAAAGGATTTATACATACCACAAAATTCTCATTTGGATCAACATTATTAAAAATAGGTGCACTAGTAAGTAATTCTTTCAACAAATTAAAATTATCTTCACACTCTGTTGTCCATTCAAGCTTAACTCCCTTCTCTTTGCAAAGAATTTATGGGATGACAATTCTTAGAGAATCCTTTTATAAATCTCATGTAGTATCGAGCTAATCCCATAAAATATCTAACTTATGAAACATTTACTAGTTTTGGCCATCCTCTAATGGCTTCAAACTTTTATGGATCTACTAATATACCTTCTTCTAAAATAATGTGCCCCAAATAATGCATAAATGTTATTGCTAGAAAGAACACTTATTAAGTTTGGAATACAAATGATGTTCCAAGAGCACTTGCAACACCAACCTCAAGTGATGTTCATGATCTTCCTTAGACTTAGAATAAGTAATTATGTCATCCAAGAACATAATGGAAAACTTATCAATATAATTTATGAATATGTCATTCATTAGGAACATAAGGATAGTTGGTGCATTGGTTAGTCCAAATGGCACCAGTACAGATTCATAATGTCCATACATGGGTTTAAATTTTGTCTTATTGATGTCTTCATGCTTGATTATTACCTGCTGGTATCCATATCTCAAGTCTATCCTTGAAAATATATTTCCCCCCCTTGGCTAATCAAATAGGTCATCAATTCTGAGTAGAGGGTATTTTTTATTCACAGTGGATTTCAATTGTCTAAAGTCAATACACAACCTCAATGTTCCATCTTTATTTTTGACAAAGAGTATTGGTTCTCCCCAAGGTTAGACACTTGGGCATATATACTCTTTCTTCAAAAACTCTTCTAGTTGCATTTGTAATTCCTTTAATTTGGGTTTACTCATTTTGTAAGGAGTTGTTAATACTGGGGAAACTCCTGGTACTAAGTCAATAGAGAAATATATCTCCCTCTTCGGCGAAAATCCTGATATTTCTTGGAATACATCTTCAAAATCTTGCAATACTAAAAGATATTCAAGGCTTGCCCCTTTTGTATTTTTTGGCTCCTCCACATGAGCTGCATACAATTGACATCCTTTCCTAAAACATCTCTTTGGTTGTAAGGATAAAATGTCCCTTATAGAAATTGGTCTTGGAATTTCTTTCATAGTGCTTCATTTTTCTTCTTCATCAATACATGTAAATGTCTTGTTATGAAAATATAGGATAACATTATGCTTGTCCAACCAATCCATTCCAATTAGGATCTCATAAGATCCTAATGGTATGCTATTTATGACAACATTAGTATTCACTCCATTAAGACTTATTGGACAACCTCTAACCATCTCATTGATCCTTCATTTGGTTCCAGTAGTTAGCTGAACCAAAATTTACTTTTCAAGATGACTTTTCTCAAAATATAATATGTCCACTATTTAAGGATCAATGTAAAAATGGTTTGCTTCTAAATCAATTAAAAAATAAACAATATAATTATTGATCTTACCTACCACTTTGATCAAATTGGATTGGTATTTTTCTTATCAATCGTCTAAGGTTACATATATTCTTCCATGTCTTCTAATTTTGTAGCCTCTTGGATGTTGTGCATAGTCTTCGGTTTATCTCCTCTATGAAGGAAATCCTTGTACATGTGGTATTCTTTGCATCCCCAACATTGGATTGACGATCTTTCCCTTTTTCCAAAGGAGTATTCTTTCTTGGATTCATTCTTAGAAGACTTATCTTGCTGATTTTTATTAGGGATGTCTTTTCTGAAAGGAGGTTTGAATCCCTTCCTCCTTTGATCATATTTCTTTTTCTTATTATCCCTCCAATATTTTTGAACATATTTTATACCAGTTCCTTGCTCATACAAGTAATTGGCCTTCATAATTGTCTCCTTCAAAGTCATAGGATCATCATAGTAAATATTTTACTTATAAAAGGATGGCAGTCCACTCAAAAACCTATATGTATCTTCACCTTCCATCCTTGATAAATCCTACATACTTGAACAATCCTAAGAACTTGTTTTCATATTATATCATGGTCATGCTTCTCAACATTATTTCAAATAAATCTTGCATTTTATTTTCATACAAGTTCTTTGAAAGATACTCCTTATGAAAATATCTCTTGAACTAGTTACAAGTGATCCTTGTCTCATTAATGTGTTCAACTTGCTTGAACAGATCCCACCACAATAATTTTTCAATGTAAATGGTATGTGACAATTTTGGATTCTAGGTTAGATGAGTAGTTGGGAAACTAAAAATACTTATTGATTCCCAAAAACCATGATTCAATATCATATTCCATTTTTATTTCTCTGTCAAAGCAAGATGTGACTTAATCTTCTTCAACTCTCCTTGCAAATTGTCCAATTCATGTCTTCTTCTTTAGTGTCTAATAGTAAAAACTTCTAGACTGCTTATGGAGTCTTCAAACGCATAAAATTTTCTTTTTGAGTAAGGAGGTGAGTGATGTATATGGGTTCTACTAGAACCTCTTGAATGACCCTCTCTTTTATAGCTATCTATTCTTTCATAATGTCTTCTGTCTTCCTCCTTCCTTGAGTCTAGTCCATTCTTTGTTTGCCTATGCAAATGATTTAGGCTTTGCATCACTTGAAAATTTATTTGATTTTTTTTCTCTCATCAACCTCTCATTTTAATCTTTGTAACTCTCCACTTCTATTTTCAAGGTTCTAAAAGTCTCTATTAATATTTCTTGTTTCGTTCTGCTCCTATGCCCATTTTATTATGTCTTTGCATTACCAACACTTATATTTTGACCTTTGGCTTCTTTATCATGATTGAAGGCTCCATATCCTTCCTCCATGTCCAAAATATGCATTATTTTCTTGAACTTATATATTTATATCCCCTAATTTTTCAAAATGTGCAACCAACCATTTTGGTTAGAATTATGCATATTATAGAAATTTTGTCAATTAATGCTACAGGTCTTTTTTTCTGCTAAATTAATGAATAATTATATCATCACTCTCCAAATTATAATAATTCAAGGTTATTCTCCTCTGAATAATATTTCCAAACACTGTATGAATTCCCCTATATGATCGCTAAGTTGAAAGTTATGGCTTCCTGAAAAATCCACTTTCACCATATTTATGTAGTTTCTCCACTCGTACATTTTTTTATTGAAAGACCAACTTATGTCAACTGTAGAAGAAAATATTTCATGAAATAGAGAAAATTATATATAGAAAATAAATAACAATAATGACAAGGAACTCATAATAAGTCTAAGATTTTCTAGTTGATGCTCCAGTCAAAAATTGCAATAATATGGAATCTGCAACTTTGTCCCTTTTCACCCATTTTTCCAAGCTTAATTTGTTTAGAAAAAATAGCTATCTCACTATCTACGCACCTTTGGAAAATTTTTACTAAACCAAATTTGTTTTTCTTGATGATTATACAAAATGTCAAGTAAATTAAATTTTCCAATATTGTGATCTAGGGTCACATTTCCTCCAAAAATATAATAAATCTAAAATAAATTGTCGAGAATAGTGGATTTTGGCCTATTTCATCATCTCCATTCCAATCCACTTTGTATTTATTCAATTTATTTGTGGTTTATTTATATGTACTATTTTTACACCCCTTCCAAGAGTTTCAGCTTAATCTCGATCTTTGCCAATGATCTGGACCCAGATATTTAAAAACCATTATTTTGCAATTTTCGACAAATCCAAGTAGAAATGGACAATAGCCATCTCTGAAATTTTTGTAGATCTCTTTGCAAAAAGAACCCATAAATTTCATCCCAATATGACTTAATTTTCTCTAGTTATGGCCATAATAGAAAAATTATAATTTTGCTTAAGTGCAATCTGCATTGTCGATCTAGAGTTGGAAACAATCTGGATTGTTGATCAATGATTCATCGAGCATCAATGACCAAACTTTTTCGTTGGCACACAAAACACTTTCCCCAAACTGTTAACTCAATCATCAACTATCAACCCAACTCCATGATGATCGATCTGCACACAACTCCAAACCAGTCAACCTGGCCATCAACGATCTTGTTTGGAAAATGGAACTCCCTACCACTTCAGCCTACGCCCAACAATCGACCCATAAGAGATTGGAAATATTCGATTAAAGTCTAAAACGATTCCTCAAATCATCTGACCAAACCATCAACCATCGACCATCTCTGTTGGATGACGTTGAAATTATTTTGATGTGGCATGACACATGGATGATGACATGGAATGCCACATCATTTTGAGGCATCAACTAGGCTGACATGGAATGACACATGGATATTGATATGGCATGACTCGTGGATGTTGACATGACATGACACGTCATCTTGAGGCATCAACTGGGATAACTTGGCATGAAATGTGGTATGAAATGTAGATGATGATGTGGACTAACATGTCATCACCTTCCTTTCCTTCATTGGTCATCAACAATGTCTCTTGGAAGAATCTAAACTTTGCACTAAATTTGTCGATCCCTGATCCATCATCCATCGACGATCTCAGATGACATTTGGATGAACTTCAACACTTCTCCAAAATCGTCAATCCCTGATCCATCGACCATCAATGATATTTGTTGGAGAACTTAAACACTTAGACAATTTCGACCAAAACCTAGGTGAATCTGGGTCGTTGATATCCTAACGAAAATGATCTTGACCATTTATTTTCTATGACTTCCAGAATGACCGAAAATGAATAGAGACCGTCGATCTTCCTCATTTTCTAACCTATCGAAATGAATCTCGGTGCTTGTTCGCTTAATTTTTTTAAACTTTGAAAGTTTATGACCTTTATTTTAAATTTATCACAACGAATCTTGGCCATTGATATGGAGATCGAATAGGATCTGGGCCTTTGATTCTCCAAACTCTTCCCCACACTACAACGACCATTAAAGAACGTATTTTTTTTTTACCTTCCAGGTTCAATTTAGTTCTGCAACTTTGCAAACCGACTCCATTAAACTTATTAGACAATCTTGAATCATTTAAACTTAGATTTGTTCACAAATTTGGGCATGTTCCTCTCTAATTGAACTCACACATACTGAAATTTGTGTTTAATTACTTTCCTTATTCACACTCATTTTGTCCAATATCGTTCCAGTTTTTTAACCAAAATCTTTGATACCAATATGTAATGTACCCGACCACCCACAAACTAGCCACACTACTTCAAAAAACATTTTAAAACTAATTTAGAATTTTTATAATATTTAGTTAATAAAGAAGCACAAAATATTCACATGTAATAATCAATATTCATGCTACAACATAAAAGAAATGAACATTATGTCATGCACAATATTAACTAGAAAGCACGCATATTATAAATATGAATTTTAGAGATGATAATTAATACACATCCAAAAAATGTACAAGCAAAGGAAACCATGAAAAAAAGCACTTACCTTAAAAAAATTCAATCACCAATTGGATGTATAACAAGGAAGTTCCTCCCAAACTTAGAGACTATTGTTCCAACTCTCAACAACAATGTCACTCTCAAGCCAGGCCTATGAATCTACAACGACGGGTTCTAGGACAACACTTAGCTTCCCAAACTAGTTAGCACTTCAACTCTCACAAGTTTCTCAATGCACAACAATCCAAAGTACACCAACTCTCTTCTCTCCAGCCTTAACCACCCAAATAAAATGAACCCCCTTCACTACTATGCAGTCCCTTAGGCTGTCCACTTTTTTTCCAGGGCTCCACTACATCTAGTCAAGAATCTCCATGCTGGGACTCTCGGTATTTGTAGTTGTCAACAAAACTTAACACATGCCAATTCATATTAGACATGAAAGCACTAATTCAATGTTGGAATAAACGAGTCATTACTACAAATAACAAACAATGGATTCTTCCTCATCAATTCACCCCCATGTCCCAACCAAGAAAAATAATTAATGAGGAATGATAAATGAACAAGAATGGATGAAAGATTGAAATATTGAATGGAGAGGAACCCCCTAACAACCCACAAGATTCCAACGATGTATTTTAAAATTAAAATGAGCACAACATTACATTTCCTAGGCAATCTAGTCTCTTTTAATTATTTGGGCACTCTGTCTTTTCATAAAATATCAAAATACAATATTTAATCTCGGGTATTACAATTATTTTATGTGGCTTCATTTTTTTCATTAATGGCTTCTACCCAATTTTCCTTTTCATTGCTTCTTCAAAGAAGGTTGGTTGAATGGATAGAAAGGAAAAATGACCTTCTTGTTTGATGTCATTGTTCTATTGATAAATTTATCTTATTATTCTTTTTTTTTTTTTTCTTCAGAATAAGATGAATTACCGCTGGAAGAAAAACCATTTCTAGATTTTTTTGGTTGTCTTTGTACCTGTAATATTGGTAGTCTTGGTGGATGTTCTTGTTGTTCTAAACTTTTAGTTTGGTCAACAATCTGTTGCTATAGATCTTTTCTATCCAATGTTTCATTTTATTGATCATTCCATGATTTGTTGTCAAGGAATTCGACATCTCTTCTCACAAGAAATTTCTTTGTGACCGGATTGTATAGTATGTAGTCCTTTGATTGCTCACTATATCCTATGAAGATGCATTTTTCACTTTTGTTGTCAAGTTTTTTTCTCATCTCTTCATGGATATGTGCAAAAGAAATACAGTAAAAAATTCTGAAGTGAGACACATTTAGGTTAGTGTCACTCCATGCCTCTTGAGTTAATTTGTCCTTGACACTAGTGGTTGGAGAACTGTTCAAAATGTAAACTGAATACGAAAATTGTTCAACCCAATACTTATTCGACAAATTCTTTTCTTTGAGCACACTTATGGCCATGTTCATGACAGCGTGGTTCTTTCTTGCAGCCAATCTATTATGATACATAGTATATATGGTTGTGGTTTTCATTATAATGCCTTGTTGTTTGAAAAAATCTATAGTCTTTTGAGTTGTACTCTGCTCCTCCATCTGACCTCAACACCTTTACATACTTCCCACTATGTTTTTTTGCTTCATATTTGAAATATTTAAACTTTGAGAAGGTATCAGACTTATCTTTAAGGAAATAAATATATATTTTCTTACTAAAATCATGAATAAAAGTCAGAAAATGAACCAATGGGTTGGGTTTGCATTAGTCCATGGAGATATTTGTGAACCAATTCTAAATTTTCTTTATCTCTATTGGAGGATGTTCAAAATTTGTTTCTCTTATGCTTTCATAGTATACAAATTTCACATGGATTTCCATGTTCATTTAAAACATGAATATTTTTTACCATTGAATGTTTTTGAAGAAGAATACAACTTTTAACTCGAAGGTGACCAAACCTTGCATGCCATAAGAGAGTATCATCTATTTTTGATACATTTTTGGCCATATTGTTTATTTTTGGACAACATCAAGAAGACATTCTCTTAGATTAATAATTTATAATATAATTATTGATTATTAAATAATATATATATAAATTAAATGATAATAATAAATAGTTATTTATTATCCAAGGGACACATACTTTCATGGATGGTCACCATATGTTCTCTCTATATAGAACACTCATCACTGTAATAATATATTTATTATACATATCATCTCATATGAAAAATCAACATGGTATTAGAGCATGTATGGGCTTGACTCCCTCACTGGAGGGAGAAGGAAAATGAGATAGCTTGTGTTTTGTGAATAGTTTTTAAGAATGTAATATGTATAGTTATGACCTCGTTGGAATGGATGGTGAAACCAACTTGGACTTGAATCTATAAAGGCTTTCGCAAGTGTGAAAAGATGAAATGCATCACCTTTAAATACAACCAGGAAAACTAGTGCTTTATAGTAAAAAATAGTAAGAAACGTAGGATTCACCCGAGTACATAGAATAATGGGAACCACATATTGATCAAAAAACAAAAATGGAAACGCATTGAGTGTTAAGGTCATTGAAGTGATCTCCATTAAACTTTCGCAAATTCCGGTGGTGATCACTCTATGTTGGAACCACAAAAATAAGTCATGCGAGAATATTTCTATTCAATGCCGAAATCTTCAATACAACGTGGTGATTGAATTTGAAGACTAAATTATAACATGCTTGAAATTCTACAGGTGATCTCTATGTCTCCGCACAACAGGAATAAGCCATGAAACAACAAGATTTATATTCAATGTCGAAATATTCAATACAACGCAATGATTGAATTTGAAAATTAATTTATAGCATGGTTGAAATTCTTGAGGTGATCACTCTATGTCCACACAACAAGAATAAGCCATGCATCAACAAGATTTTTATTCAATGTGAAAATATTCAATACAACGCGGTGATTGAATTTGGAAATTATTTTTTAGCGAGAGGATGAAAACATCAATACAATGTGGTTATTGACTTTATAAAGTGATTATTGACTTTGTAAATCATTTTCCACCCAAAGGCATGAAATTCATGGAAAACACACACAAACAAAAAATATTATATATTTTATAGCGCAATTTATACTATACCATCTAAGTACAATATAATTTTGTAATTGTATTGAAATACATCTACAACCAGAAAGAGGCACAATTATTAGAGTTACGAGTATTTTTGTTTTTGGTAATTGAATATCTGATCTCACATATTTTTCATTTTCATTTGTCAAAGTGAATTGTCACCATTTTATCCATAATTTTGATGGACATTGTTTTCACATTTGCTTATTGAAAGCACATTTATAATGTTGGAAATCTATTGTTACTTATGCACGCCGGTAGTTGTAAGGACAAGAAGCCTCTTTGTGTTGGTTATTTTAATACAAACAAACCATTTGAATATATACATTGTGAATCCTGATTTTGTGTTGTTGAAGTGAAAACAATGTGATGGTGAGTGAGGTTGATTAAAATGTGATTAATTCACAAATATAGACAATGAGCAATGTGGAAATGCATTGTGACTATTGTAAGTGGAATATTGCTTAAAACATACAAGCCAATAAATGGATATCATATAGGGAGGGAGGGGGTACTAAATCTATAGGGAGAAGAGATTGAGTTACCTCGAGAGGAGGAAGAGCTACCTTAAGTGTTAGAGGGAACAAAGACAAAGGAGGATTCACCTCTACCTCTAGAGGGAGAGTTGTTGAACCACTCTCAGTTTCGGGACTAACATTCTTTTATGGCACAAGTAGTGACCTCATTATAAGAATGGTCCCTATATCCCCTGGCGTGACATTCTCCCTAGAGGGTCCTATGTGGAATAGTAGGGGGGGATATAGAATTCATCCTGACGTGCCTCAGATGACCATAGGAAGGAACCAAGACATTGATTTCATGAGGGAGCCTCGATATTTCTTAGAGATGTGTTCCAAGAGGGAACCTCGATATTTCTTAGACATGTGTTCCATGAGGGAACCATGATATGTCTAGTATGGACATATTTCATGAGTGAATATTGAGGTTGGAAACTTTAGTATATTTGGGTGTCTAGTATACATATATGTACCCAAGAAGAAAAGGAAAAAGCTAGACCCTTCAAGTAGAAAGGGTACATTTGTGCTGTACAGTGAGTCTTCGAAGGCATATTGGTTCTACATCCCTTGTCGAAGACAAATTGAGGTGAGAAGAGATGTTACCTTTGAGGAGGAGGTAGCCTTCAGGAGATATATAGAATATCACATGGAAATTTACAGTGAGAGACAAGAAGAGATGGTTCCTTCTCCCCCTCCCCCTCTAGTATTTCAGATGGAGACAATTGATATTATTGATCCAATTGATCGATCCTGTTGATCCTAAAGATCTAGTTGACATTTCCAGAGATATTGTAGTTAGTTGGAGGAGACCTACATGGGCTCGTGAAACTCTAGAGGAGAAAGGACATGCATCTCCTTGTGGTACCTTCAGAAAGATAAAGAGACCTCTAAGATATTCATGTTATGCCACAACTATGAGCCACATCATTGATTTTGAGCCTTTCTGTTATGAGGAGGCATCTATTCAGTCAGTATGGAGAGATTCCATGATGGAGGAGTATCAATCCATCATGAAGAATGATGTGTGGGATATTGTTTTGAGACTTGAGGGGTAGTTTATAGTGACTTCCAAGTGGATCTATAAGATAAAACACAACTGAAGGAAGCATCGAGAAGCAAAAAATGATATTTGTTGCTAGATGATTCTCTCAGGTGGAGGGAATCGATTATAAGGAGACATTTTCTTCTGTTGCTCGATACACTTATATATGGATGATTATTTCCCTTGCAACATCCATGGGTTTGAGACTAAATTGGATGGATGTGAAGACAACCCTTCTTAGTAGAGATATTGAGGAAGAAGTATACATCGAGTAGTCAAATTGATTCGTGATACATGAGGAGTCTCATGTGCGAAGGTTGAAGAAGGCCATGTATGGACTCAAGAAGGCACCTCGAGCATTGTATGAGAGGATTCATGGACACCTGATGAGTTTTGGCTTCAACAAAAGTGTTGTTAATCCCAACCAATACTACAAAAATGTTAATAGCGAGTCTCTGGATTTTGGTCCTCTACATTGATGATTTATTCCTCATCGGTATAGAGAGCCTTATTGTTGAATGCAAGTATGCATTTTCCTCTAAGTTTGATATGAAGGACCTTGGTATGATGCACTTCTTCTTGGGACTAGAAGTATGGAAGCGAACTGATGTGATATTCTTGAGTCAGGGGGAAGTATACAATTGAGATATTGAAGAAGTTTGGAATGTTGAATTATAAGCGCATGGCTACACCATTAGCGAATAATATGCAGAAACTAAGTGTGTCTTCTTCTAATTGTGGTGAGATTGATCCGACCATATATAGGAAGCTGATTGGATCATTTATGTATCTGGTTAGCACTAGACCAGATATTTTCTATGTGGTGAATGCACTTAGCCAGTTTATGAGTCAACCGAAATAGACACACTCAATTGCTATGAAGCATTTTTTGAGATACCTGCGATGCACAGTTGGACATGGTATGAGATATACTTCTAGTATTGACATGAGATTGTAGGGATATACTAACTCTGATTGGAAAGGGAGCGCAATGGAAAGGAAGAGAACCTTCGGGTGTTGCTTCACTTTTGGATCTTCCATGGTTTCTGGTGTAGCATGAAATAGACTTATCTGGCTTTGAGCACCGCAAAAACATAGTATATTGCATTGAGTGTGGAAATCCAAAAATCATTGTGGCTTTTCAAGATCCTTGCATATTTATTTGGACATGTGTTGGATTCCATAATTATTCATTATGATAACCATAGTTATGTGAATATCTTATAGAATCAATTGTTTTGGGACTAAGCAAAACACATTGAAATCAAGTACCATTACATTCAATACATGGTGCAGAGGAAGGAAGGCATGGTGAAAAGGAATTTAGTACTAGTGTAGTGCCTTCCTACAAATGAGTAGGTTGTTGATGTTCTTACCAAACCAGGACAAATTTCAAGTACTTCCATGACAGACTTGGCCTGGCAGAGAATGCCTCCCTCGCTAAGAGGGAGTGTTGATCTTTGTAGCATCCTGAGACATTCTACAGATTGTACTCCTATGTAACTGAGTTGCGTTTATCTATGAGGAAACTTATCCGAGAAGGGATAAGTGGGTCACTTTGTTGGAATATTGGTTGTTGTCATTGATGTCAACCCTAGTCATGGGTTTTGGACTGCAAGATTGATGAAGGTATTTGGACATGAAGAACAATGCACATACATATACAAAACCCATGGATGGATAGTATACATCATGTTGTTTCCAGTGGTATGTGTCACGTCATGTGGATCCTCATGGTTGAGGAGAAATGAATTTTTGAATATGACAAAGTGAATTGAAGAAGGAAGTACATGTAGAACCTGAAGATAATTAAAGAAAAGAATTACAAAATAAGAAAGTGTCAGGTCATCCCTAATGTTAAAAGGAAGGAACATAAATGGTATATACAAACATCATTATACATTTATTTGATACAAGTTGAATTTCATAGGAAATAAGAAGTAAAGAAGGCCAGATTTCAAGGGAGGATGAAGTCTTTTGGTGATGTGTTCTAAGGTATGTTATTTTTAGGTCATCTTACCATTTTTTCTATAACTTTTTTTATAGAAATATTCACATGGTGAAATGGATATGATATTTAGAAGACACATCAAGGTACCCATGGTAAAAATTTCATCTCTTTATTCACTACAATTATTGAGATACACTCTGTGGAAAATAGGGTTTGTGACCAGTCCTGAAGCTAGTTAATAAACAAGTGTTCCGGGTAAAACAGACATAACTTCTTCATAAAGAATCCAAATGATGTGGGAAAATCTTCATTGGAAAGAGTATGGACTGTAGTTTCATGTGTGTGAGTTTTAGAATCAGATGTTAAATATTGAGCACAGAGAATTTTGTGCAAGATCACTCTCCTGAATAGACCAGAATTGAATAAAGTCTACCATTCTTTCTATAACTTATTTTTGAGGAGGATTCAAGGAGTGAAAATTGGAGGGGTTTCAGAGAAAACATTGAGTATTTTTATCTATAGGATCAGAGTACTCAAAGAATTGAAGAATTGCAGAAATTGAAGAAGTCTCAGAAAGCATTATCAAGTTCTATGTGATGATTGGTTGATGGTGATGATTTAATGTAAATTTTTATTATCTCTCATATATTATTGGGTGGAAGGAAGTGGCAAGGATGGAGAGTTCAACTCTCTCTTGATATTGGAGGATTGTATCTTCCTCTTGGAGGTTTATCCCTCCCTTTACATTTGGAAGTTGTAGCTACCTTTAGAAGTCATTACTTCCCTTGAAGAATAACTATTGATTATTTCTCATATATTGTGCATGGTGTATTGTGGTCTATTGGTGTAACTCTTATACTATTGTTCATTTCTCATTGGATATAATTGAATGGTTTAAGTATAAGTTGAAAACGGTTTTAAATTGTGCTTGATACTGATTCACCCCCTCTCAGTATCAACAATTGGTATCAGAGTGGGTTACCTTCAGTACAGTTTAACCACTAGAAGGAAGATCCTATGCAGAAATGGAAGGCAAGATTCCAAATGGGATTCCACCATTTGATGGAAGAAATTTTGAATACTAGAAAAATAGAATGGAAACTTACTTGAAAGTTGTTGGGGCAGATGTTTGGTTCTCAATTGCTTCAGGATACAATGCTTTGAAGAAACCAAAGACTGCAGCTCGGAAGGAAGAAAAAAGGAACAACAAACTAGCAATAGATACCATCCTGAATGAATTGACAGATTCAGTGAAATCCAAGGTGGGATCATGTGCATCAGCAAAAGAACTTTGGGACAAGCTACAAGAACTTAATGCAAGGGAATAAGCAGCAGAAGAAGAAGAAGTTGAAGAAGATTACAACATCTCAGATTTCAAAGAAGAAAATAGAGGCTAGTTCTTTTTCTTTTATTGTGAAGGAGTACGACATGTTGAATTTGAATGTCCTCGTCCAAGGATTGAAAGAGATGACAATGAAGAAGAAGAAAATCATGAAGTGGAAATGATTCAACAAGAATATGAGAATCTTAAAAAATTGAAGCATGTTGAGATTGAAAATAGCAAGCTCAAAG
>SNQJ01S0002272.1:331923-351289 GCA_010110895.2 Picea sitchensis
AAGATGTAACAGGGTTCAAATGGCTAACAATATATTGTTAGTTGTCATGATTGTGTTACAGTTGATATTGATGAGACAGGTGTACAGGACAGATATCAGAGACAACAGACAAGCTGGGTGGCCTATCCCGAGCTTGTTGACTCGTCAGTAACCTTTTGGGGACCAAAAGGTCTTTTTGTGGGGAGGTGTGATCCAGAATCAGATCTAGAATCTTGGCAGTGTTTAAAAATGCTCAAAAATGAAAGTGCTCGGAATTCGACAAAACAAGCGCCATTGCGTCTGTATCGTCTTCCTGATTCCGACGATATATTTACTTCGTCAAATGGGCTTCGTATGATTAAGATATCGCATTCTGTCCGAAAAGGAAAATAGGCAAAAAAAGGGGATGACTGTACAGTCTGTACAGGGTGACGTGGTAGCTCCTGAAGGTGACACATGGAAGCTTTTGGAGACGACATGTGGTAGCCTCGGGTGATGACACGTGGCAGAGCGTGGAAGGTTGATTTGGCGTACATCTGGACCTATCCAGAGGTGACAGGTGTCACCACTGTAAGGGTGACATGTGGCACGGATGATGTCAGCAGCTCACGTGGCAAGGTGACAGGGTAGTACGGCATCTGACATGTGGCGGGCACGTGGGACTACTCAACAATTGACACTTGGCAACTAGTCGTTGGTTGTTGAGGTTCCATGTGGCCCAATCATGGGCTACCATGTGGCACCCTGTGGTTGGTTGTTGGTTTTATATGTAAAATTTTATGGTGTGCACGGGAGTCAAACCCCCGATCTCCCCATAGCGCAACAGACTGGCAGGGCTGGGCTAACCACCCGCCCGACGGGTGGTACTTGTTATGTAAATGGTGTAAATTATATTTATGTTAGTTTAAAACTTAATGCGGAGGCAGAAAGGGTAGGGGCTTAGCCCCCTCCCTTGGTTTCATTCTCGGCGCAAACACACCACACAACGGGGGGCTAACCGACACGGGAGCGCGGGGATGTATGGATAGGAATATCCCATGGATCTCAGGCGGTTACCACAGGACCGGAGCTACAACCACCGAAAGGGCGCGGGAGTTAAGGGGCATAGCCCGTGGGCTTATGCCAACACACCACAAACCGGGAGCTAGCGTGAGACAGGGGGGCAACGCTCAGCCTATGGGCTAGCGCTTGGCCAAAAATAACATCCATATGACCATGTCAGAGGGTGCGCACACCGATGAAGGAGGATTAATGCCCAATTTCATAAAAAAATGGGTTTTATTGTAAATTTTTGGGATTTTTATTAATATTATGCCTGATATTAGTGGATTTTCTCCATTTTGGGGAGATATTGGGCATTTTTGGAGCCCAAATTTTGGGAGGAAGTTGGAGATGAGCAACCAAATTCAAAGCTATATAAACCAGGCCTATTTGAGGCCATGGAGGGCATTCAATGATAGAAAGAGTAGAGTTATGCTAAAGAGAAGCCAAGCCAAAGCCATTTTTATGCAGGGAAGATTTTGAGAAGCAGACACTGTCGGGCCATTTCTGGGAGCTCCGGACATCCATTTTGCATGCCATTTTCTTTGCAGGGTTCTAGAGATTTGGACAAACATGACCAGATCATTCTTTTAGCCACTTTACATTGCAGCGATGTACTTTTGAGCTTTCGAACAGAAATACAGAAGCCTCCCCCACAGAGACAAAGGCCTGGAGACGTAGGCAAAGTTGTGTCGAACTCCGTTATCAATATGGGTGTTATGGTTTGCTATCTATTATCTCATTTCAAATCTGCATATGTGTATATGGATTTCATAATTCCTCTTCTTTCCTCATTCTTTCACTAAGTTTTCTCAAATGGTTAATTAACGCATGCAAAATTAAAACTCAACTATAGTCATTAAAAGATCCTACAGATCATGACCCTAGTGTTCCTATAGGAAGTATCCTCTAGAAGTCCACATGGGAGTTCCATGTGTGACATACATTTTTCTACTATGGTGGTTGTGTACCACTAGCAGAGATTATTTGTCTCTGGAAAGTAGTTATGTGCTACTAGAGTGGTTGTGTACCACTAGCAGTGAATGTGTGTCACTCGACAATAATTGTGTGCTACTAGTTGATTACAAAGTAGTCAGTGGACTACTAGATGAGGACATCATGGAAAGATACCTCCATAGGTAAGAGGGAGTTTTGACGCTTCAACATCGAGCATACCTTCTCCTAGATTGGGCTACACACCAAGGGAGATAGGATATATTTATAAAAAAGGTATACTTGTGGTAAATGGGCCAAGGCATAGTCCTTCTTTGATCACGACAAAGAATAATATGGACTTGAGGTGGTTGAGGTGCTTTCCAAGTGTCAGTTAGCATCAGGATGACATTCACTCACACGAGTGTACCCGCTGTGAACAACCCCATTGTAGTCGATTTCAGAAGGAATGATAAAGACTCAAGATGCTATATGATATCACATGAAGACCCATAGTGAACCCGATCTCAGAGAGATTCAATTGGATCAGAGGGAGAGCCGCAAAAGGAGTTTCTCCTAAGTTTAGGTAGGAGAGAGACATCGCCAATGACTAATAGACCAGTGTCATGAGTCTAGGATGAAGTTTGTATACTTGAGAGACAATCTTTGCATGATGCAAAATGTCTCCCTTGTTAGGAGGGAGTGTTAATGTCTGGACAACATTGGGAAGACATTAGCTTAGATTAATAATTAATAATATAATTATTGATTATTAAATAACATATAATAAGCAAATGCTAATAATAAATAGTTATTGATTATCCAAGGGATGCATCCTTTCATGGATGGTCTCCATATGTTCTCGATATATGGAACACTCATAATTGTAATAATATTTTTATCATATATATCATCTCATATGAAAAATCAACACATATGGCTACGACAAGTTGACACTTCTCAAATTTAATGGAAACATCATTTTCTTAGTCCTTTGTATTTTTGAAATTAGCATGTTGAACCTTTAAATAAGACACCGTAACCATTAATTGTCCTACACTTATCACATCAGGTTTGGTACATAGTAGACATCATGTATGTAATATTTTTTCTAATAGTGTTTAGTTAATAAAGATACAATGCATTTTCTTAGAGCTTTGACTTGAGAATAATCATGAAGAGTTATCTGAGATTTAGTAGAAGTATCCATATTAGAAATTAATTCCTTATTACCTATCATGTGATTTCTCAAGCTATTTTCAAGCAACCAAAGGTCCTTGGAGTGACCTTCTTTAGATGTATGGAATGAAACAAACATTGCTTGAGATGATTCTCCTTTATTGTTGGAGACATTTTCTCTATCTTTTTTATGATTTGGCTTCTTCTTTCTCCATTAACTCTCATAGTCCATGTTTTCTGCAATAATAGCATTGTATTATGGACTTGTCTGTCCATTTTCTCCCTCTTCCTCTTTAATTTTATGAGTCTCTAGACTATTGTGGTTGTTCCTTTGTCTGTATATCTTTTGCATTATTATTACCTCTACCTCTTCATCTCTGATTTCTCCCTCTATCTTCTGCATTCTTATTATCTCTACCTCTTCATCTATGATTTATCCATATGTTTCATCTTCCTCTAACTCTGTTGAAAGTGTTTTGAGGCTTGAACGCATGTTCAATCTACCCTTATTCCAAGTTGGGTCTAGTGTCATGTGAGATAAATGATCCCATCATTTATTTAACAGAGAATCTAGACAAATCTTTGGATTCAAGAATGGTTGTTGCAACCATTTAAAATTTCTTTGAAAAACTTGGAAAGACTTTTTCAACAATCCTATGATCTTCAATCTATCCACGGATCAATTAGATTTGGTTAACAATTCCCTTCACTATGTTCATAAAATTTTCACCTTGTCATTTCCTTGGTAGGCTAATTTGAGAATGTCCCATGCTTCTGCGCACCCATTCTTAGAATATCTTAAAAAAATGACCACTAGTATTTATAAAAGATATCTCTACCTAACTCCCCACTAGATCAAGCCACTTAATTTGGCTCACAGAGCCAATACATTTATTTTCTTAAATTAAAAACAAATATCAGTTGTCGCTACCATCCATCGTAAGAAGAGGACATTCTCCACAAAATAATTATTATTCCAGAAATGATTGGAAGCAACATAGGTATTTACAATAATCAATCATGAAATTATTGGACATAAATATTACCTCATATTCACTAACTTCAAAGGTAACTTAGAATTAGGTGAAACAAAACACAGGTGAGGCAATGCTCAGAATATATATAATTGAATGAGGACTGATTACATCATTATATAGGAAACTACTGTAATTAGTTGGTTACATCAAACCATAGATAACTAGACTTTACTTACGCTACTAACTTTGTCAACTGACGCTTACAACTAACTCTTACTCCATTATTTCCAAGCCTCCCCATTAATGGATAATGGATTGACTTCTACACCTAACAACTACCGAAGTAGCTCAAACTTAATCTTTCCAAGAGGCTTAGTGAAAATATCAGCAACATTTTCACTAGTATTACAATACATAAGAGCTATTTTATTTGACTGCAACTTTTCTCTAACAAAATGAAACTGAGCTTCAACATGCTTTGTCCTTGCATGAAAAATCGAATTCTTCACAAGATTGATTGAACTTTGATTATCACATTTGATCGTTTTAGGTTTATTTTGTTCTTTTCCAACATCTTGAAAAAGTCTTCTCAACCAAACAACTTCCTAGGTTGTTTCACACAAGGCTTTATATTCTGCTTCAGTAGAAGACAAAGATACATTAGGATGTTTTTTACTACTCCAAGAAACAACCTTGGATCCAATGCCAAATGCATATCCAGTGGTTGATATTCAATCATACATATTGCCAACCTAATCAGAATCTGATTAACCTGTAAATTAACATTAGATGCATAAATATATTTAATACCATAATCAAGTGTTCCTTTTAGATACATGAGTACCGCCTTTGTTGCATTCCAATGGATTCCTAGAGGTTTCGTAATAAACTGACTTAACACACTCAAAGAGTATGCAATATTAGGTCTGGTTGTGGTGAGATAATTCAAACTATCCACCATATGTCTATACATAGTGTCATTCACCTCCTTCAAACCATCATCACAAGAAAGTTTCACATTCCATTGCATGGGAACAATTGATCCAAATTATTTTTGGCGCGAAATGAGAGCGGAGATATAATAAAGAAATGCACAGAGATATCGCATATATTAAATAATATAACATAAATATATTAGAGAAGAAACCATAAACATAGATATACAATAATACACAATTTCTATTAATCAAAGAAATGTACAGAGACTGTACAAATACAGAGCGGAGACTTGCTAGAATGGTGACAACTTATCTCTGAGAAGAGATGTGACGACTACTCGCATTTGTAAGAAGATGATTACAATGAGGCTTTGAAGGCCTTTTTACAATAAACTAGAATTCCAAAAACTCTATACATCCAAAAAAAAACCTAACCCTGGGAGATGAAGCGCCAAAAGTCATGTGGGCCCCGTTTGGGTAAGTTGGTGCATGAACTTCCCGAGGTCGTACCTTTTTCATACGATCTTTGTTTTAGGCGTATGATAACTCGTTGGAAAGGTATCGTCGAGGATATTCATTTTGGGGGCTCATTTATGCCTTTGAATATCATTGAGAACCTATATCTAGAAAAACCTTCATTTGGGCCCTCAAAATGGCCCCGGAAGTTAAAAACTGCTAAAAATAGTAAATTGCCAAAATTTATAGAAAACTGTTTTGAGCCAGTCGAAAAAGGTGGGTGCCCACCGATATCCACCTGGATCAATACTCCCTCCTTAGGAAGCAATGGTATCCATTTCATTGAGTTCTCGGTGGAGAGGGAAAAGCGTTTTCTAAATGTCCATCTTGGTGAGTTGCTTGCCTTGCTGGAGACGTCGTGTTGTTCACTTTGTGGAAGTCTGTCACTAACCTGTTGAGGTCGGGGCTATTCGACTAGTTGGGATACATGAGAGGACGATGTGCAGAAGGAATCTTTCTCTTTGTTGCAACCTTTTCAAACTGCTTCTGTTTGATAGAAGGTGCTTGGGGCGAGGCTATATTGGTTGCAGTGTCCTTCTGTTCCCCTTTTGAACAAATTGTGAAGAAGATGAATTTTGCAGTATGAGATACTACCTTGCGGCACCTTTTAGGTGGAACAGTGGTCAGAACTACCTATGGTATTCTATAGAGATGACCCCCCAATGTAACAATGACACTACGAGGTCGAGACTCATAAACAACATGGCGTCTCCACATATATGGTTGGCCCAAGAGAACATCAAAAAAATCCAGTGGGGAAACATCACATAATACCTCATTCTTGAAGGGTTGGATGCCATATGAAAATAGACATTGTTGGCTGACACAGAGATCTCATCCTTGGCGAAGCCACCCGATGTTGTATGGCTGCGGGTGTGGTGTTGTCGACAATCCCAACTATTTGATGACCTCTGTTGAGATGAGGTTCTTCTGGCTTCCGTTATCAACAATAAAATGAGGTGGGTTCCCCTTAACCCACATCTATGAATGAAAAATACATTCCCCCTCTTCAGGATCTGTTGGTTCTTTTGGTTGAATTGTTGTGGTCGCGACGATATCAGTGGGGTCTGCGTCAATGATCTATCCTTTACCAGTATTTTCAGAATCAGATTCTGAATCAGGCTTTGGCTCCTTGTCTTTGATCTCGACCACCAATGAATTTTTTGAGTGACAATCATCAGTGTTCTGCCAAAGGATTTTGCGGAAATCACACCATTTTCCGGTGTCCTTCTTTGTCTTCCCGTGACCCTTATTTTCATGTAGCTTGGACTAGTTTTCGGGAGATTGTTTGTTAGGGTCGTCTTTGTCATACTTTGGTTGTTGTAGATTTGCAGACCCGAAATATGAATTGTTCTGGTGCTTAAATTTCTTCTTGATTTTAACAACATATCAATAAGAAGGACCGAGTGATGAGATGTCCATAAAATCCATTTCAATTTGGATGTATCTGTGTAGAGTCCCACTATATTTCAGAACCAAATGTCGTTCAGAGTCTTTGATACCCATATTGGTGTGCAAGGTATGGAAGGTGTTGGTGAACTCCGAAACTTCTTGGTCCCTCTCTTCCCACTGTGTGGTCCATCTCATGTACTGGTCCTCATAGTTTCCAACAGGGTAATATTGTTCCTTACCGCATCCACAAAAAAATCCCAAGTGGGCTCGGCCCCATATATTCCAGACTCCTCTGTGGAACTCTGCTTCCAGTAAGTTTCCCACAAATGTTTGACATGGGGGAGATCCATAAGGAGCGTAAATATGATATTTTCTCTGTCGAAAAAATTGTGAACAAAGAAATAACCTTCTAACAGATTTAACTATTTATCTAGGGCGTCCACATCTATCTGGCCTTCAAATATAGGAATATCAAAATATAGGAATATCAAAAAGGTGAGGTGCCCCCAAAGTGGTCACTTGATGAATATGCGCCTAATGCTATCGGGAGGTGTTGAAGGATGTGGAAAAGATTTTCCATCATTTCGTCCCTCTTTCGCATGAGAGCTTGCTCAAACAATAGACTTATAGGATCATCTGCTCCGTCATTTTTCTTTTCTTCCGCCATTGAGGGTATCTTGGGTGTGCGAGAGAGATTTTCCTCAAGAGAGACAAGCTCAAGACCCAACTTTCTATACTCAGGCCTCGTCGGGGACATGCACTAAAAAAATGATCAAGAACAACCTCCTCTAATACCACTAATCCGGATTATTTTCGGCGTGATATGAGAGCGGAGATATAATAAAGAAATGCACAGAAATATCACATATATTCAATAATATAACATAAATGTATCAAATATGCAACCATAAACAAAGATATACAGTAATACACGATTTCTATTAATCAAAGAAATGTACAGAGACTGTAAAAATATAGAGTGGAGACTCGCTAGACTGGTGGCAGCTTATCTTTGAGAAGAGATGTGACGGCTACTCGCATTCATAAGAAGATGATTACAATGAGGCTCTCAAGGCCTTTTTACAATAAACCGGAATGCCAAAAACCCTATACATCCAAAAAAAAACCTAACACTAGGAGATGAAGCGCCAAAAGTCATGCGGACCCTGTTTGGGTAAGTTGGTGCATCAACTTCCCGGGGTCGTAACTTTTGCATATGATCTCTGTTTTAGGCGTATGATAGCTCGTTGGAAAGGTATCGTCGAGGATATTCATTTTGGGAGATAATTTATACATTTATACATTATTGAGAACCTCGATCTCGAAAAACCTTCATTTGGTTCCTCAAAATGGCCTCGAAAGTTAAAAACTACTAAAAATAGTAAATTGCCAAAATTTCTAGAAAAATATTTTGAGCCAGTCAGAAAAGGTGGGTGGCCACCAATATCCACTTGGATCAACAATAGAATATTTACACTGATCCATTTTAAATCTCTTAAGTACTTATTTGACAAAAAAAAGTTTGGCCTGCATTTCTCCAAACTTCAAGACCTAGGCAGTAGTGCAACTCACCAAGATCTTTCATTTCAAAAACTTGTGACAATTGCTCCCTGATTTCATCAATTAATTTCTCTGCATTTTCTGTAATTATCAAATCATCAACATATAAGGAAATCAATACTATATACCCCTTCTCATCAAATTTGGTACACAGATTTGGATCACTTTTGCTCCTCATGAAACCCTGTTGAAGAAAGAAAGAGTCTATCTTCTCATACCATGACCTAGGTGCTTGTTTTAGTCCATACAATGATTTCTTTAACTTACACACTAAGTGTTCCTTTCGTTGTTCCACAAACCCTTCAGGTTGAATAAGTTAAATCTCTTCGTTTAACTCACCATTCAAAAATGTAGATTTAACATCTAATTGGTGTAGCTTCCAATGATACTTTGTAGCTAAAGAAATTAACAATCTGATAGTATTCAATTTAGCTACTGGTGCAAATGTTTCATCATAATCAATACCTTTTGTTTGTGAATACCCCTTTGCCACTAGTCTAGCCTTATATTTATCTATACTACTATCTGATTTAAACTTGGGCTTGCATATCCATTTGCATCCAATGGGCTTCTTATGTTTAGGTAATTCAGTCAATTCCCAAGTTTTTTTTTTCATTATAGATTCATATTCTTCCTCCATTTCATTTTTCCATTCATCATGTTCATTTGCTTCATCAAAACTCAGGGGTTCTGTGACATTTGAAATGCTACTGATTAGGGCATAGCCTCTATGCCTCTCAGGGAGCCGAACCTGTCGTGAAAAAGTTCTCAACTGATTATATTCCTCCCCACTTTGTGAATATCTGTCTTCGCCTCTAGGTGAACTGTGACTGCTTGAATTGTCCATATCACTGAGTCCTTCTTGTTGTTATCGTTGCGATTGTGGTTGTTGTTGTGGTGGCTAATGCTTTGATGGTTTTTTCTGCTCTTCTTTAACTCCTTCATCAAGAAGTCTATGCCATTCTTCATGACTGTTGTTGTCATGATTTCTTGCTTCCTTCTCATCGAAAAGTACATCTCTACTTACAAATACTTTGTGAGTAGAAGGATCAAACAATTTATATGCTTTGAATTCATAACAGTACCCAATGAAAATACATTTAATGGATTTAGCTTCCAATTTCTTCCTATTCTCCTTTGGAATATGAGCAAAAGACTTACACCCAAATACTTTCAAATTATGAACTGCAGGTTTGGAACCATACAAGGCTTTGAAAGGAGTGACAATATCAAGACACCTTGTTGGACCTCTATTCTTTAAATAAACTGCAGTATTTAGGGTTTCATCCCAAAATGCATTCAAGAGATTCTTACCTTTCATCATACTACCTGCACACTCTACCAGAGTTCTGTTTTTCCTTTTAGCGACTTCGTTTTGCTGTGGAGTGTGAGGTACTGTAAACTGTTGTACTATTCCATGATCTTTGCAGTATTTGATGAATTCTCCTGATTTCTACTCTCCCCCTTGATCTGAACGAAGGATTTTGATGGATTTTCCTATCTGCTTTTCCTCCATGGTTCTGAATTCCTTAAAGTACTCGAAAACATCACTTTTTCTTCTAGGAAAATAAATCCATGTGTATCTTGTAAAATCATCAATAAATAAGAGAAAGTAAAATGCACCTCCTAAAGACCTAGTCTGCATAGGCCCACAAACATCAGTATTAACAAGATATAACACATCTCTCTTTTTCCTATCAGGATTAGAGGGGAATTCATCTTTGTGCATCTTCCCTAATGCACATCCATCACAAACAACATTATCATTCTTTAACATGGGAAGTCCTTCAACCATATTCTTTTTCTGTAATAACAATAAATCAGGATGATTGATGTGGTCATACCTTTGATGCCAAAGAATCTATGTTGGCATAGTTGCATAAGTCAGTGTGTGATGTGTTTTGTTGGTAACATCAATTTTGTATAGGCCTCCATCTCTGAATCTCGTTGCAACAGTTTGGAAGTGGTCCGACAGATCCTCCACTATGCAATAATTCTTGAAGAATTCAACCTTCAAGTTATGTAAGGGTGGACACATAAATCAATTTTTTATTTATCCCTGGAACATACACCTCATTGCGAATGTTACAAACAGTACCATTCGACAATGTCATAGGAATGTCTCCATATCCCTTGATCTCATGAGCGTGGTCATCTCCAATATATATGATGGCACCATTCTGTGTTTCTTTAAAATTAGCATACCAGTTCTTATTACAAGTCATATGTACTGATGCTCCAGAATCCACAAACTAGGCATCAATATCATCTGTTTCAACAGATAAAGTAGCGTTAGACACAAACAACCAAAGATCCCGTGAATTAAAATTTGGGGGTTCATCAATATCATCAATAGCAATAAATAATCTGAGATCATGATTTGAAGATTTTTCTGCATAATGACTTGAATGTGTTCTAGGTTTATTCCTAGCCTCATCATTCTTTTTATTATGACAGTCTTTAACAATATGTCCAGGTCGACCACAATAAAAACAACTCATTGACTCATTCCTGTTAAATTGCATACCTTGATTTGGTCTTGGAGATTGTCTTCCCTGCGATGAAGTGTCTCTCTGCCATGAATTGCCTCCTTTGCCTCTTTCTCTTGATCTCCCTCTCGTGGATCTCTTATTTGACCACAGTGCCAAATCTTTATTCTAAGGCTTCAGATCCCAACGCCTCTCTTCCTCTTGTAGCAAAATACCCGTCAGTTCTTCAAACGTAGGAGGTTTCTCCCTTGCTGCGAGACCTATTATGAACATCTAATAATCTTCTAGCATACCATTTAAGGGAATAGTGACCAGATTAGTGTTGGAAACAATTTCCCCTATATTTACTAGCTTGTCTTTCACCTCTTTAATACGACCCAAAAATGAACTAACAAATTCATTTCTATCCATCTTAATGCCAGCAATTTAGTTTTCAGGAACAAAATGTGATTTGTGTTGCTATTTTCATACAATGCTTTAAGCATTGTCCAGGTTTCAACAGAAGTTGTAGCTTCTCTAATATGTGGAATTATTCTATCTTTAACAGACATGCACAAAAATACTTTGCTTTGTTTTCATGCTTCTCCCAATCTTGGATCTCTGCTACTGCCGCACCTGCAGCCACATCAAGCTTCACTTCAGATCCCTTCGCAATGTTCCAAACACCATAGCCCTCCATCAACGTGTGCGTCTTGAATTTTTAGTTAATGAAATTCATCCCATCTAACTTGTTGGCTTTGTTGATGTAGGTCTCCGCTAAAAGATTCACCATCACTACAAAATATTCTCTGCAAGTGAATCACCAAAAATATACAACTTTCTGAATCCACCAATCCGATCCGATGCTACTAAACTCTTATCTTAAAGTAAATATGAAAAACTTTTAAAAGAACCCTTAACACCATTCCATGCATACCTCAAATTCATCCTCAAAAGAAACCCCCACCTTTAAACATCCACCTCACAATTTCGTAAATTTTTGGCCCACTTTATAAAGTTTATATCTCACAAAAAAACAAAAATATCCACTTTACTATTTATAAAGTGATTTATAAACATCCACACGATTTGTGATCCTTTATCCAAAAAAGAGACTTACGCTTCCCTCAAAAGCAACATAAAAAAAAAAAACACAGCTTGAATAATACACCCTTCACGATTTTGGTGTATTACACCGGATCCACCAATCTCACGCTTTACCTCAACCTTCACTGGCGCGCAACAAAGATGGGGCGGTTCTCTCTCTCTACAAATGGTCAGCTCTCCTTGAACTGAGGAAGGGCAGTGATTAGCACATTCACTCCAACCTCACGGTCCATCCTCACGCAGCAAAATCACGCTCCAATGGTGATTCACGGACATCAACCTCACGCATGCAATCTTGACATCCATTGATCGAACCTCTGAATAAACGAGCAAAAACGACCACAGGCTATGGAAATGGCTGGCAATCCTTTCTCTGCCACGGATGGGAGGATTCATTTTTAAAAAAACCCACGCGACCTCTCCTTACAAATGTTTCCACCCTTCACGCAAAAAACTAAAACAAACGTTTACGCACCTCACACAACCATTAGAGTGGGGCGAGTCCGCACCTCACGATGCACTTGGGCTGCGGGAATCTTTAAAGATTTCCGCACTGTACTACACAGTTGGAGTGTAGAAATTGGAGGTATATAAATGCGTGCAAATTTTGAGTAGTATGTGCACCTCACTATGTCGTCGCACCTTTTCCAGGAGGGATCTTTCAACTTTTAGAAACTTGAGCATTTCATTTCTGTGACTCTGATACCAATTTAGAATTAAGCGAAACAAAATAAAGGTGAGGCAACACTCACAATTTATATAATTTTATGAGGACTGATTACATCAAACCACAAACCACTCTACTTAGTAGGTTACATCAAACCACAAATAACTAGACTCTAATTAGGTTAAGTCAAACCACAGATAACTAGACCCTACTTAAGCTACTGACTCTGTCAACTAACGCTTACCACTCTTACTCCATTATTTTCAAGTATATGAATGCCCTTGCACTAAAATCACCAATATGGTTCTTTCCCTCTGAGAACAATCTCTTTTGCTCGACACCCTTGGGATCCTTTTACTCCCAAGCGGCCAGATGCTTCTCCACCACATTGTAGGTGACTCCGAGTGAATCCATTAAGACCTTGGATAGCTTCTCTCTGCTGTGAATAACGGTTGAAGAAGTCATTCTAAAGCTCTTTCGACTTACAGTTGTGCTTCCAGGCCCACTTATAAAAGCTATCGATTTTGTTTGGCCTGCTTTCGCAAACAACGTGGTGCATTTTTCAGAATTGATATGATTTTGATGGTTTCTCTTTAGATTGCCAAGCTTCAGAACATATCGCCGTGGGTGAGATGCCCAAGCACATGACGGAGTCCCAACTCATTTTTGTTATCGTGAGACGTCGGTAGGCGCATCTACTTGGCGCAAAGTCTTATCTTTGATCCCATTCAGACGGGGGCTCCAAAAGAAAACCGCTAGGAGGGAACGAAAACAGCTTTTTAAGCCACGTCCGCTGATTTCAATACCGTAGTTTTCGTTTTCGCGGGGGGATACAACTAAAACAATAACATGTGTCCCTCCCTTACCTTTCGGATAAATGAAACGCCAAAAATAGCGATTGTACTAACTGTAGAGATCGCTAAAGATAGCTATGTCACTTTGATTCAACAGCAAAAACTTTGTTTGGATCTGCTCTCCTCCAGAGATGTCGAGTCTACTCTCCTACAGAGAAGTCGAGTCTTCTCTCCTCGGATCGACTTGATTGCTCTCCACACTGTGAAGAGTCTTACACAGCCTGCTTTGATAACATGAGAAAGTCCAGAGAGATAGAAACATACAATAAACCAGAAGAGCAGTGCGGGACAACTCCTTCAGGTTTCAGTGCCCATCTCAATATTAAATAGATTACATATGGATGCAAAGGATCTCTGAAAAACTGTAGAAAACTAAACAAAACTCAATCTCAACTGAAGTCTAACTAGAACTAAATAAACAAATGCAGATTACATATGGATCCAACAGATCTTTGAGAAAATGTAGAAAACTAAACAAAACTCAACCTCAACTGAAGTCTAACTAGAACTAAATAAGACAAATGTAGATTACATATGGATGCAACAGATCTTTGAGAAAATGTAGAAAACTAAACAAAACTCAATCTCAACCGAAGTCTAACTAGAACTAAATAAGACAACCGACAGACAAGAAAACAATGACATTTATGAACATGGAGATTACTCTAACATGTCTTCCTCATTCTAGTATTTGTTCGTTTCAATAAACATATACATATGTAAATATCTAAACATTGAATATTGTAATATTGTGGAATATTGTAATATTGTGGAGGTAAACATTATTTAATTTTCTTTTGGCTTCATTTTATCATTTTTGGCTTCATGTTATTATTATTATTTTACTAGTAACAAACATTTTATAAAAGTAGTTGATATGCATTAATTTGGAAAGGTGAAAATGGAGTCTATATAACTACTTTTATAAAGTGGTTGTTAGTAATTAATAGCCTACAAGAACACCATTAATACATTAATACATAATTAATGTATTAATTAATTATTATATTAATTTAATATATAATAAAACTCATAATATATAATGTAACATATTAATTGATACATTAGTAATATATTAAATACTTCAATAAATACATTAAATCTATTAATAAATACAATACTAAAATATTTTAATACATTAATAAATTATTAATACACTAATAAATTACTATATACTAATAAAGTGATACATTAATGAAGTAGTAATATATTGACATTGTTTTAATGTATAAATTAAAGTATTAATACATTAATAATGTAATGATACATTAATGAATTGATGTAATATATAAATTGAAGTATTAATTTACATTAATGTATAAGGTAACATATAAATTAATTGATACATGAATAATATAATGTATAAGTTATAGTATTAATACATTAGTAAAGTAGTAATATATTGAGATTATGTATTGTATAAGGTAAAGTATATAAGTTAAAGTACTAATACATTAATAATGTCTTAATACATTAAAATATACATTAGTTGTTGATATTTATGTAATATAGTGTAATATTAATAATGCAATGATATATTAATGGATTGATGTAATATATAGATTGAAGTATTCTTTTAGATTAGTGTATAAAGTAACATATAAATTTATTGCTACATGAATAATGTAATGTGTTAACTAATTTATATATTAATATATTATTAATTAATACTTTGTTAATGTATTAATGCACTAATAAAATAATACATTAATAACATATTAAATTCCACAATAAATACATCAAATGCATTAGTAAATATATTATTGAAGTATTAATACGCTAATAAAGTAATACATTAATAACAAATAAATAAAGTAATAACACATTGATCTTGATCTTAATGTATTTAGTAAAACATTATTAAAGTAAACATTATAAAAATAATATTCTATTTTGAAGGTCACAAACCTCTTCTTCGTGTATGAGACCCCTTTGTTTGTGTATGAAACCCCCTTTTGTGTAAAAAAAAATTAATTTACAAGCTATACTTTGACTACTAAAATATATGAATTGATTTCGTATTATATAATTTTAATCTTATTAAAAATATTTTACTATTTTCTAGAAAACGAAATTAATAATTAGTTTTTATAAAACATGATAAAACAATTATAAATTAAATAAGAATAATAATAACTTCACTAACCTTTGCTATATTCCTTGCATGGCAGGGTCCAATAAAAATGAATTTATTTAAATGTTTGGTAAAAATGGAAAACATTTTTATGAAATCCTTAGGAAATAAGGGAAAAATGGAAATCCCCAACCAACAAAGGGGCAGTTTCATTTCAAGAAGGGAGGGGCCATAAAGCACAAAATAGTAAGTAATGAAGGTAGTCTCCTCGAATTGTAGAGGTCTAGGCCAAAGGGAAAAAAAAAGAATCCATGGGAAAGCTAATATGGATAGAAAAGCCCCAAATCCTTTTAATTGAGGAGACAAAACTCCACGATGATGAGGCCCCAAGAGAAATGAAACAAATTTGGAATCCTAGTAGCGGAGCGGCACTAAATGCAAGAGGCACCTCAGGAGGATCTATACAATGTGGAACACTCAAATATTCAAGGAGGAACAAAGAGTGGACTCAACACATTGGACATTGGTAAAACTAAAGCATCTCCAAACATGTATTATCTATCCTATCTACAATGTTTACATGCCTAATAATTATTGGGAAAAGAGAGATTGTTGGCAAACGCTAATGAATTTAAAATAGTTGGATGCTCAAGAAAACTACATTAGAGACGGGGATTTCAATACTACTCTACACCAAGGGGAGAAAAAGGGTGGATCCTCTCTAAGAGATCAGTTCAGGGAACAAATGGAGGATCTGATCTCAGATCTATATCTTTTCGACGTCCAACCCTCCAGAGGAAAGAATAATTGGAACAACAAAAGGAAAGGGGTGGGACATATAGCTGCTACACTGGATTGTTTCCTTATCCACAACCACCTCCTCTTCCCCTCGAGTACCATCTCCTCCCAAATTGTCCCTTGGGGAATATCATACCACAGACCTATAACTCTTACTTTTGCAAAGGCTGAAAATATGGGCCCCATTCCTCTCATATTCAACCCTCTTTGGATGGATTTGCCAGAATTTCTCCCCCTAATCTCTTGAGCCTTCTCTACTTGGTTGAACAGAACCCCAGTTTACATCTGGGAACACAAACTAAAAAAAACAAAGAAAGCTTTAAAGGACTGGGCAAAATCTTTTCTCATAAGCACAAAGAAGGAAGTAAAGTGACACAAACAAAAATTAGAATAGCTCCACATAGTAATAGAAGACAAGGAAGTCCATCACAAACACCTGGAGCAGGAGAAAAATCACTTCCAAAACTACCTAAGAGCACTACACAATGAATAAAAGGAATGGAGACTAAATTCAAGAGCCTTGTGGCTACAAGAAGGGGACAAAAATGCATCCTTCTTCCATAAGTAGGCCAAAGCTAGACAACATAAGAACTAAGTAGAAGAAATTAAAACATCCTCAGGGGAGATAATTAACTCCTTTGACGAGATAAAAAAAGAAGCCTCTTCTCATTTCAAAACCCTCTATACCCAGAATGGAGAAGATAATAAAGACAAGAGGATGTAGTTCATGGAGTCGATCCCTCAATTGATAACAAACTAGGATAATCAGACCTTGACAAAGATAGTCACTGAAGAGGAAGTTAGAGTAGTAGTTTTCCACTTTGATCTAGATAAAGCACCTGGGTCAGATGGATTTACTCCTCATTTCTACAGACATTGTTGGGAAATCATTAGAAAGGACCCACTCTGCATGATTAGATATGTCCAATCGACCTGCAAGATAGGAGGGGCCACCAATACCTCCTTCCTTGCACTGATCCCCAAAGACAAAAATGAAAACACTTTTGATCATTTTCGACCCATCTCCCTTTGCAATGCCTCCTAGAAAATTCTCACCAAAATAATTGCCAACAAGTTAAAACATCTCTTCCCAAGGATTATCCTTCCAAACCAAGGGGGATTTGTGACTAAAAGACAAATCTAGGACAACATAATCATGTTCCAGGAAGCAATCCATACCAGTTTAACGAATAAATAAAAATGAATGATCATCAAAATAGATATGGAAAATTCCTTTGATAGTGTTAAGCATGGATTTCTCTATGAGGTGCTAAACAAATTTGATTTCCAGAGCCCCTTTATCTCCTGGATCAAGGCTTGTATTTTGTCCCCGTGGATAGCGCCTTTGATCAACGACCGCCCATATTCGTTCTTTCAAGCTTCAAGAGGTATGAGACAAGGGTGTCCTCTCTCACTGTTGTTGTATGTAATCATGGAAGAAACTTTAAACATAAGACTGGAGAAAGAAAGGACAACTAGAAATATCCCGGGCCTGAAAATTGCTAGGGGAGTCAGAAGGATAAAAAACTCCCAATTTGTTGATGACACTCTTCTCCTTGGGGGATCCTCCCAAACAATGGCTCAAAGATTTAAACTAGTCCTCAACCAGTATGAACAAGCCTCGGGAGGGCTTATCAACAAACTCAAGAGCCAGATTTATGCTTGGAATGTTAAAGCGAGAACAATGGCAAGAATATCCCACATCCTTCAATTCTCCTTCATGATGGACTGGAAATACTTGAAGTATTTAGGTACACCAATCAACATCAAAGCCCTCCCTCAGGAGGCATGGCAGGGGATCCTACAAAAAGTAAAAGATCAATTTGAAATATGGGGAGCCACGTGGTTAAACCCAACAGGAAGGGTAGTCCTAATAAAAGAAGTTCTCTCATCCTTCCCAATCTTCCAATTCTCAACACTCTATGCTCCAGTTGGAATCAAGAAAGAACTGGCCAAAGTCACAAGAAAATTTCTCTAGCAAGGAGGCAAAGATAACGAAAAAAAATTCCATATGGTTAATTGGGATATTACCTGTGCACCTAAAGAAAATTGGGGGCTAGGCATAAGAGATCCATAAAACATAAACTTAGCTCTAGGAGCAAAGGTAATCTGGCAGGTAATCACAAGTGGAAAAAAACACTCTACAACAAGTACATGACCACAAATAGGAAAAGATGCGTGGAATAATGTAATCATCCCAAGCCAAATTCTTTCTTGGAATCACTAACTACTACTAATTTATTGAGTTATTAAGTGCATACAAGATTCATCAACACATGGAGATCACAATATATTCAAGATGTAGAAGCACAAGCAAAGATCTGACCTTTTTATTATGAGCAATGTACGATCAATACAATAGATGGTCGATCTAGCATAAACCTCACATGGTCGTACAAGCAATAGATATGAGTTGCTACAAAATGCTCCCGCTAATACAAAATAATGCCTCCAAAGGCTGAATAAGAAATGAAGATCAATACAAGGAGATCTGAATGCCAAACTCTCCAGCTGAAGAATGTCACGCTCCAATAGAAGGTCGAAACCCCCAATAACTCGGCCCTGCTGCCAAAAGGGTCCAATCACCCTAAGAAATATGCCAATTGATAGATCGGGTGATGGTAAGAATAACCTAGGTGCCTGAATCTCCAAGATCCCTCTCAATCTTCGTAGATCTGAATTTCCCACTGAACGGGGTGCCCCATTGGATGATTAAAACCCTAGTTGGTTCGGCTCTGATGAAGGAGGTCTCCAAATGCTCTGAAAATCTCCAAGAATATAGATCGACCGATGGTAAGAATAACCTAGGTGCCTCAATCTCCAATATCCCTCTCAATCTCCGTAGATATGAATTTCCCACTGAATGGGGTGCCCCACTGGATG
>SNQJ01S0002272.1:351299-379633 GCA_010110895.2 Picea sitchensis
AATATTCTATTCTTCTATTGAGTTATCTTTTACTCCTTTCCTTTTCCTTTCTTAAGTCAACTTAAAAATATAACTTTTAACTTCTTGACTTTTTCCCCCCTTCAGTGTTAGACTATGACCTAGTGGGGGTGACCAGGCCACTGAGTCTCCTCATTACCTCTCTAAGAGGCGAGGGACATTACAAAGAAGTAGATATCAGACAAAAAGGATCGCCCATATGGAAACTTATTCAGGCGTTCATTCCATTAATACAATCTCGCCTCAATTGGAACCCACAAAATGGAAAATAAATCAAGATTCCGGAGGAAAACTATTCAGAGAGTGGGATACTCGCAAATATCCCCTCACTGAATCAATTCAAGCTATGGATGTCCTTTTAAGGAAGATCCACCCTCTATGATATATCAAACTGGAATTCGAATGGTAATTGTGAAAGTTGGAATTTGGGTGAGCTACCCCCTTTCCTGAGAGAAGAGGCCAAACAGTTCCTCCTAGAAATCTCTAGAACTACCCCAATCCGTGTTAGTCAAAAGGACGATAGAATCTCAGGAAAAGAGGTATATACAATGAACTCGATATACAAGTAGCTCCTAGAATGAGGGGATATCCCAACCAAATCAACCATCTGGAAAGAGATCTAGAACCCAAACAACCTTCCAAAAATAAACATCTTTTGTTGGCAACTAGCTCATAACAAAATCCTAACAGGGGATAATTTGAACAAAAGAGGTTTTCTGGGCCCGTTCAGGTGTGCTTTGTGTACTAATAGTCTCAAAAGCACTCATCACTTGTTCTTTTATTGCAATTTCATCAGAAAGGTAATGAACAACATTTATCGCGATTTAGTCCCCAAAATTCACAGGACAACAAGCAACATAAGCCTGATAGGAAAATGGGTGAAACATTACAAAGGATTGCACCAAGGGAAATCAAATTTCAGTTGATCTTGGAAGGCATTGATAAAATTTGTCTGCTGGCAAATTTGGCTGGAAATAAACAAAAGGATTTTCAAAGGAAAAATCACTTCCCCCCTGGTAGTAGCGATAAATGCCATTGGTCTACTAAGTGAAGTCTTGTCGTCCAAGAAAAAAATCACACATGAAGGGGCTTTGATGAGAACAAAAGAAGAAGCATGGCTAAACAAACTAAACCTTAAGGAAGCCCCCCTCTTATGCATTCCAAAAAATATTTCATGTTGGCATCTTCAGTACACTCCTCAAGAGTTCACAAATTGGTTAAATACTAAAAAACGTCATGTAATATTCTTTAATGGCGCTTCTAAAGGGAACCCATGGGAGGCAGGTGTAGGACGAGTTCTGTTCGGGCCTAGAGGACAAAGGATCTTTACTTATTGATGGAATCTAGGAACTACCACAAGCAATTCAACAAAGAAATATGCACTAGTCAAAGGGACCCAAATAGAGAAAGAACGCCAAATTGAAAAGTTGTTCATAATAGGGGACTCCAAGACGATCATCAGGTACTTTGTTAAAAGAGCTAACCCAAAGAACTCAATGATCAAGAGAATCATCAACACAACCAGGGACAATCTCAAGCATACATCCCTTCTTCTACCATGTCCATTGAGTCAACAGTTGGAGAGAAGATGAAAAGGATAACAAAGCCATATGTAAAGGCACAGGACACTTGGAAATTCAAGGTAGGTCCACGTTTCTAGACCCTCCTTAACTATTCCAATTCCCAAGCTCATACATGTAGGAAACCCACCCAGCATTCAAGCACATAGGAATATCCAATGCAACATCTAGATACGATCAACTCCCAACAAATTTGAGAGAGAAATGTACTTTTCCAAATCCAGGAATGGGATTAGTAGTACGTTGCAAAAGACAATCAGGGATTTAAAAGAAACAAAAGGTTTATCCCCTGTGGGATCATGCACATGAGGTCATCTACACCTCACCCCTCCTTCCCTCCCATTATCCTTTCATTAATGTCACTCATGCTAAAGGATCGAGAAATGATTAAGGTAAGGTTCTAAATCACGAGGAGGATGGCACAACAATGTACCTCATCCCAGGGGAGTCATCTAACACGATCAAGAATGGATGTCACATGGGAAATTCAGGGAGCTCAAAGCCCAATTCAATGTTTAGACACCCACGGGAAGGCAAGCGACTTAGATAGAAATATAGGATATGGGGAGAGTCCCAGAATTTCAAGCCAAGGTATATAGCACATAAATCGTCAGGCAGGCACAGTCAAGGGGAAGGCCATAAATCAAGAGCACAATAAGAATATAGGTTGGTCAAAAGGACATAACAGGAACAACCAGAGAGGAGGAATTACAAAGGGAGATAGGAAAAGGATGAAATTGGTTTGGAATTGGTTGAGAAAAATCTCAGGCATAATAGAAGTGGTCTCATAAAGATCGGTCAAAGACCAACAACACTCACAAGGTCATCATCTAGGCAGTAGCAGTGGTAGCGTAGGAGAAATTTACACCAAAGTTCTCAAACATCCCAAGTCAACCAGAGGAAACGCCGGCATGGAACAATGCAAGGGACATGATGATCATGAGGAGGAAATGGTGGATGACAACTTCCTCACCACCCAACATCTAGCCATGTTCCTGGATGCACATAACACCACTCTAAATTTTACATTGGAAACCTTATCTCAACACAGAGCTCTAATGAGCTAGCTTCAAGACGAGGTAGATTTCCTGAGAAGGGGAAAGACATGAGGAATCACATAGAAACACATCCCAGTACATAGTAGGACAAATCCGAAGTGAAGAAGGTGAGTCCAGAGATGTTCTGATCCTCCCAGATCTGAATGTCGCTCTGGATATGCCTCCAAAAGAAGCACCAACTCAAGCTCCAGAGGAAAAGAAGCAGTAAGAGTCGCCAATAGTCCAAACTTTTTGTAACAATGGCTATGCCAATTTGCAATTTGTAAGCAATAGCGAGACTAGTTAGTCTTTATTATACAATAATAGCAGTTTTTTAGGAACAGGCCCATGTAGCAAGCTTTCAAATTTTCTAGTTGATGGGTCATCATTCCAACACCCCACTTTTTGTAAACTAGCAACTCCGGTTATGCCTTTTTATATATAAAATGATGCAAGAGCATAGTTAGAAAACACGTAGAGGCAGGACCACTCAGCACATGGGAGTTCTTCCAGAACTTCAACGTTAGTAGCTGCAGCCGATTTTGAAATCCGCCTTAACTCAACACCAGAATTTACCTTTGGTGGCACACTTGAACTAGTGCCGAATTTTACTCTTTCGGGGACGTTTTGAAAATCACAAGTGGAGTAGGAGTTTCCACTACGGATATGAAGCGTGATTGGACTAAGATAGCATAGGGTGAATTTTAGAGTAGGCAAGTAGCCATGAGAAACCCTAGAAATATTTTTGAGTTAAGTAGAAGTTTGTATGCCCAGATGGGAGAGCTGCAAGATAGGGGAGAATAGTGTAAGGGGGCTGCAACTTAGCAGAAGCCCCAAAATTTCAAATCTATTGTAATCAGAATATGTTTTGTATCCGTTTTGTCACTTGTGAATATAACAGAAGGAAAACTGATCCAAATGTATGGTGTGTGGACTGTGTGTGTTTTCTTGTCGTTTCTGCTTTCATGAGAAAGTGAATGGAACTGTGCATGTTAGTGTTCCAGTTCAATTGTTTCTCTTCATTTGAAGCTCTGCAAGGTGTGCATCGAGCCAGAGAGGAACGCAAGGAGATCGGGAGGAATTTATCTGTGATAAATCCTGTAGATCTGAGCTATTGAGATCCCTTGGATGCAAGGAGTGCGTGGGAAATCGAAATTCTATAGCAGACAAAGCTCAGGAGGAATAACACTTCAGAGAGTGCTATCAAGAGCCAGGAACCCATTCACCAAGAGGAGTGAAGGAAAACCTTCAGAGACTTAGAAAATCTTCTAAGTCTGAGAAGTTAAAAGATCGGGAGGAAGATCATTGTCACTCATTGGATCACGGAGGAGAATCAACAACCTTCTGATCAAAGACAGAGGAATGGACATTAACGTTGCGTATGTCTAGGGGGGAAGACTCACAAAAGTCTGAACGGGCGATGGAGAGTCTTCAAGGGGAGACACTGATTCAACTATAGTCATTGATCAGGAAGAGGAACGAGAGTCGTTGATCGGTGGCGAGGAACATTTTTCCATATCGACAACCGAGAACACAAGAAGCAAGAGCGGAACTCTCGACCAAAGAAATACCAAAAAGATCTGAGTTGTGAGATCTTCAGAGGCTTAGAGTCGTCGATCTGCAATGAGGGGCACTTTTGCATTCGACATTTGGTGATCGAGTGGAGGATTAACCAGACCTCGTGCAGGGAAAAGTCATGAAACGTGAAACACCGAAACGATCATAACCGTTAGCTTGGGATTGATATGGGTCATAGATCTCACGTGCCATTCTTTCGGCGTTTGGGAAGGAGGAGTTGAGCATGCCTTGTGGAGGAATGGGTTCTCATGAGCACGTGGTCACGTGAACATAGGAGAGGGAGGAACCCACCCTCCATTAGCCCTCATCGGCTTTTGGGACTTGGAGAGTCGAGGGGTCGCTACATCGAGAATCCCCAAATCCTGAAACGCGAAGCGCCTTTTGGGATGTGCCTTTTGGACTAAGTCTGTGGGTATGCCTATAGTCATGAGAGGTGGGGAGTTTTAGCCTGGTGCTTGGTGGCGTGGGAAAAAAAAGAGAAAGGACTTGTGGTTTTAGTGTTAAAGGTTACCTTTTAGTACCAGGAGAGTCATTCCCGCTCCAGAATCAAAGATCCTGACTGGGAGGTTGCACAACCCTCAGGAGGGATAGGGGGTCTATATCAGGTAGTATCAGAGTTGATTTTTCTTCGTCTGAAGAGTTCAGGTGAAAGAGAAAGAGGAAGAGACAGAGAACTCAGATTTGTACTCTTTGTGTGACAAGTAGTCAACACAATGCTGCCAAGGAGACGTGAGGCACCTTTAGCCAACCATGTTGTAGAGAGGGAGATGTGAGAGCTTCATTCCAGATTGGAAACAACAGAATAAGTGAAAAGAAGAGAAACTAACACTGGGGATGTGAGTGATGAAGAAAGTGAAGAGGTTGAGGTTGAAGAAGCTACAGGAGAGGATCTTGCAGAAGGACGTTTGCTGAAAGCAGTTTCCATATTGGGAGGCATAGCTAAAATAGATGTTCCCACATATGAGGGAAATCTAGATGCTGAATAATTGTTGGACTGGATAAGGTCCATGGACAAACACTTTGACTATGAAGATGTCGATGAAGAGAAGAAGGTGAAGCAGGTGGTCACCAGGCTAAAAGGGCATGCAACATTGTGGTGGGACAAACTACAGGTTGAGAGAACAAGTAAAGGAAAACAGAGGATAAAGAGTTGGGATAGAATGGTAGACAAGATGAAGGCTAAGTTCATACCCAAGGACTATTAGATCAATCTGTTCAGGAAGCCACAAAACCTGATACAAAAAGGGATGACGGTTAAGGAGTACACCCAGGAGTTTTACCAGCTGAACATCAAAACTAGACAAAGGGAGAGAGCTGAAGAAAAAGTCTCCAGATATATAAATGGATTGAGATATGAGATCCAAGACAAGATCAACATGATGTTAGTTATAACCATGGAGGATTCTTATCAGTTTATGTTGAAGGCAGAGGAGAAGCTGACCATAAAACAAAGTCAGCAAGGAAGAGGTAAAAGCTCGGTCCCAAGGAAAAAAAAGGGGTTTAACCGTGATAGAGAACATCAGTCTAAGGAAGAGGTTGAGAAACCACACAGTCATTCAGAATGAGGAGGGAGTTCTCGAGAAATACAAGGTGGTGGAAGAAACTCTTCTAGAGGAAGAGGCAGAGGAGGAGTAAGGTGCTATAACTATGGAAAGATAGGGCACATGTCTTGGGAATGTATTGAGAAGAAGAAGGTAGAGGAGAAGCTCACATATCAGAAGCCCAACGAAGAAATGTTGAGGCAGAGGGAGCAGAGGATGGAGCAACCTTAATGTTGGGAAAAGTTCTCTTGAAACCAGACACAGAAATTGAAAAGCCAGTGCAAAGAAACAGTCTCTTCAGGACAACTTGGAAGACTAAGGGTAGAGTATGCAATGTGATCATTGACAGTGGGAGTACTGACAACCTAGTATCCATAGATATGGTGGAGAAATTGGAGCTAAAGACAACCGCATATCCAAGGAAAAACAAAGTCTCATGGTTGAAAAAAGGACACTAGGTAATGATTACTAAACAATTCTTGGTTGAAATTAAGATAGGAGGTTATAAAGATGAAATCCTATATGATGCAATCCCCATGGGCATATGCCATATTCTTTTGGGAAGACCATGGCAGTTTGATAGAAATGTCATTCATGATGGGAGGAAAAAAAAATATACACTAGAGAAGAGTGGTAGGACACATATGTTATTGCCAATGGAGGAGAAGAGAGTAAAAGAGGAAGCCAACACAAGCATACTTCTCATGAGTGGGAAGGAACTCATGAAAGAAGTCAAGGAAGAATAGGAGATGTAGTTCACTGTGGTGAGGAAGCCCAGAGTCATCATTACGAGTACATCAATGGATGATTTGCCTGAAGAAGTTCAGGAGTTGCTAGATAATTTTGTTGATATAGTGGTGGATGCGATAACAAACTCATTGCCACCCATCAGGAGTATCAGTCATTATATTGAATTGATACCAAGAGCAAGTCTATCAAACAAAGAAGCGTACATATTAACATCTCGAGAGAATGAGGAGGTGAAGAACAAAGTGCAAGAATTGCTAGACAAAGGTTTGGTTAGATAAATTTTGAGCCCATGCACAGTACCAACTGTGTTGAGCCCAAAGAAAAATGGAGGATGGAGAATGTTCATAGACTCGAGATCCATCAACAAGATCACCATCAGGTACACATTTCCTTTACCAAGAATGGATGATTTAATGGATTTCTTAAGTGGAGCAAATTTATTTTCTAAGATAGATCTAAAAAGTGGATATCACCAGATCAAAATGAGAGAAGGTCATGAATGGAAAACAACCTTTAATACAAACAAAGGTCTATATGAGTGGTTGGTTATCCCATTTGGCTTAACAAATGCCTCGAGTAATTTTATGAGGTTGATGAATGAAATTATGAAAGATTTCATTGGCAAGTTCGTGGTTGTATATCTAGATGATATACTGATCTTTAGCAGGACTAAAGAGGAGCATTTGAGGCACCTAATGCTGGTAATGAGGAGGCTACAACAGGAGAAGTTGCTGATCAATTTGAAGAAGTCCTCTTTTATGAAGACAAAACTCATTTATTTGGGTTTTGTGATCTCTTCAAATGAATTGAAGATGGATCCATAGAAGGTGGAAGCAATCAGAGAATGGTCATCACCAAGAAGCATGTTCGAGGTAAGGAGATTCCATGGATTAGTGAGCTTCTATAGGAAGTTCATTAGAGATTTTAGTGGAATTTGTGCACCAATGATGGATACAGTGAAGAAGCGACGAAAGTCCTTTAAATGGACATAGGAGGTTGAAAGGAAATTCAATATACTGAAGGGGAAGATAACAGAATGACTAATTCTGATCTTGTCGAATTTTGAGAAGACATTTCAGGTAACATGTGATGCAAGTGGAGTTTCAATAGGAGCAGTTTTGAGTTAGGATAACATACCTGTTGCCTATTTCAACCAGAAGCTGGATGCGACTAAGAAGAAATACTCCACATATGACAAGGAGTTTTATGCCATAATTCAAGCATTGAAGAAATGTAGGCATTATCTTGTCCCTCAAGAGTTTGTCTTGTATAGCGATAACCAAGCTTTACAATTCATAACCAGATAGGAAAAACTGAATCAGAGGCATGCAAAATGGGTTGAATTTATGCAAAATTTTACTTTTGTCATAAAACATATTGCTGGGAATGCTAACAAGGTTGTTGATGCATTAAGCATGAGATGTTTGATCATGCATGAATTCTAGGTGAAGACCTTGGGGTTTGAACACCTTAAGGACATGTATCATGATGATGCAGATTTCAAGGAGGCATATGAATCATGTGCTAATCCTGTGTTGAGATATAGAAGTCAATGGAGTACATGATTCAGGAAGGACTGTTGTTTATAGGAAATCAGTTGTGCATACCAAAATGCTCAATAAGGGACAATCTTCTGAAGGAAAATCACAGTGGAGGATTGGATGGACATTTCAGCCATGATAAAACGTTTGCACAGTTGAGAAACTCATAGTATTGGCTAGGTATGAGAATAGAGGTGATAAAGTTTATGAACAGATTTAGAATCTTCCATCATGGAAAGGGGAAAAGACAGAACACTAGGTTGTATCAACCATTACCAATACCAGAGAGGCCTTGGGATGCAATAAGCATGGATTTTGTGTTGGGATTGCCAAGAACACAAAGAGGATTCGATTCCATATTTGTGGTGGTGGATAGATTTTTAAAGATGGCACATTTCATCCCATGCCAGAAGACCCGTGACACAACGCATGTTGCAAATCTGTTTTTCAAAGAAGTTGTGAGACTTCACGACCTACCCAGGAGCATTGTCTCAGACAGAAACACAAAATTTGTTGGTCACTTTTGGAGGATGTTGTGGAAGAAGACGGGGAAATATTTATCCTTCATCTCATCTTATCACCCTCATATAGATGGGCAAACTAAATTGGTAAATAGAAGTTTGGGGAATTTATTAAGGAGTCTAATTACTGAACATCATAACCAATGGGATCAGATTCTGCCACAAGCAAAATTTTCATACAACAATTCACCAAACAGGAGCACTGGAAGGATCCCATTCCAAATACTATATGTAATGCAACCATGGGGAGTATCTAAGTTGAGAGACTTGGAACAGGGTGAGATCAGGAGCGTTGGAGTAGAGGATTTTGTTGCGGATCTGGAGAAACTCCATAGCCAGATCAAAGGATAGTTGGAGGGTTCTAACCAGAAATACAAGCACAGAGCTGATCAACATCGCAAGGAACTTCAATTTGAAGTAGGAGACAAGTTGAAGATGAAAAATATAGGACCCTGTAACATCTTGTGGAAGTTTGATAAAAACGCCTATGAGATTGAGCTGGCAGATGGTGTGGGTATTTCAACCATATTCAATGTTTCAGACCTGTATCCATACAGGAAAGATGACACAAAAGGGTCAGAAGCTCAAGGAAAGATTTAGTGGGAGAAACAAATGCCTGTGGCAGAAAAGGCACAGATGGAGAAAATTGTTGATCAGAGGATTGGAAAGAAGACCAGATGGAAAACCTATTTTGAGTATCTGGTCAAATGGAAGGGACACCCAATCGAAGATGCCAGTTGGGAAAATGAAGTTTCTATCGAGAAGAAGAGAAAATCAGTAGAGGAGCTCATGGATAGGAGTCCATGAAATTTTGTCAAGAGGAGTATGATGCAGGAGCATCATTGGAAACCACGCAGAAGAAGGACCACTTAGCACGTGGGAGTTCTTCCATAACTTCAACGTTACTAGTTGCAACCGATTTTGAAATCCGGCTTAACTCAGTGCTATAATTTACGTTTGGCGACATGCTTGAACTAGTGCCGAATTTTACCCTTTGAGGCATGTTTTGAAAATCGCAAGTGGAGCAGGAGTTTCCACTACGACTCTGAAGCGTAACTAGACTAAGATAGCATAGGGTGAATTTTAGAGTAGGAAAGTAGCCAGGGGAAACCCTAGAAATATTTTTGAGTTAAGTAGAAGTTTGACACCCAGATGGGAGAGATGCAAGATAGGGGAGAATAATGTAAGGGGACTGCAAGTTAGCAGAAGCCCCAAGATTTCAAAGATATTGTAATTAGAATATGTTTTGTACCCATTTTGGCACTTGTGAATATAACAGAAGGAAAATTGATCCAAATGTATGGTGTGTGGATTGTGTGTGTTTTCATGTTGTTTTTGCTTTCATGAGAAAGTGAATGGAACTATGCATGTTAGTGTTCTAGTTCAATTGTTTCTCTTCATTTGAATCTCTGCAAGGTGTGCATAGAGCCAGAGAGGAATGCAAGGAGATCGGGAGGAATTTCTCTATGATAAATCCCGTAGATCTGAACTATCAAGATCCCTTAGATGCAAGGAATGCGCGGGAAATCGTAAGTCTGTAGCAGACAAAGATTAGGAAGAATAACACTTCAGAGAGTGTTATCGAGATCCAAGAACCCATTCACCAGGAGGAGTGAAGGCAAACCTTCAGAGACTTAGAAAATATTCTAAGTTTGAGAAGTTAAAAGCTCAGGAGGAAGAGTGTTGTCACCCGTTGGATCATGGAGGAGAATCAACAACCTTCTGATCAAAGACAGAGGCGTGGACGTTAATGTTGCGTATGTCCAGGGGGGAAGACTCACGAAAGTATGAACGAACGGTGGAGAGTCTTCAAGGGGAGACACTGGTTCAACCATAGTCATTGATCGGGAGGAGGAACGAGAGCCATTGATTGGTGATGAGGAACATTTCGCCATATCGACAACCGAGAACACAAGGTGTAAGAGAGAAACTCTTGACCAAAGAAATCCTGAAAATATCTGAGTTGTTAGATCTTCAGAGGCTTAGATCCATCATTCTGCAGTGAGGGGTGTTTCGGCATTTGACATTCGACGATCGAGTGGATGAGTAACCGAACCTCATGCCGGGTGAAGTTGAGAAATGCGAAATGTCGAAACGATCATAGTCGTCAGCTTGGGATTGATCTGGGCCATAAATCTCACGTGTCATGCTTTCGATGTTTGAGAAGGAGTAGTTGAGCGCGCCTTGTGGAGGAAAGGGTGTTCATGAGCGCATGGTCACATGAACATAAGAGAGGGAGGAACCCACTCCGTTAGCCCTCATCGGCTTTCGAGAATTGGAGAGTCGAGGGGTCGCTACATCGGGAACCCCATAATCCCAAAATGCGAAGTGCCTTTTGGGATGTGCCTTTTGGGCTAAGTCCGTGGTCATGCCTATGGTCACGAGAGGTGGGGAGTTTGAGCCTGGCGCTTGGTGGCGCGGGAAAAACAAAGAGAAAGGACCTGTGGTTTTAGTGTTAGAGGTTTCCTTTTGGGACCAAGAGAGTCGTTCCGGCTCCAGAATAAAAGATCCTGACCGAGAGGTCGCACAACCCAAGGAGGGATAGGGGGTCTCCATCATAAAACATGTTTCAGTTTCTGTAAAAAAAAATAACAAAAATATAATATTTTACATTGCCAAATTTAGCAAGTTCACCAAGAAAGTAGGAATATGTGATAGATGTCAAGAATTAAATTATATGGATCTATTTACAGTTTTCTTAAATTTTTTCGTCTCTAAAATAACACATAACAGTAAATCCAATGTATCCATTAGTAGATTATAGGACACCTAATAGACAAACTTATAATAGGGTGAATATTCTAGGCTCTTACAAAACTGTGTAAAGAGAAAATTGTAATAACAAATACTGTAATGAATAAAAAATCAAAATGTAAAGGAAATTATTCATTGATGAAGTATAGCGAAGTCTTATGAGTTGAAATTACATACCAACATTAAACTACATCATTGGTTATGAAATTATGTTAAAACACTAATCATAAGTTAGTTTGTTAGTTAAGTTAACCTAACTGTTATACAGTTACATGACAATTATGGTCTTTTGTATTATATATTTACATCTGTGTACATGATTATTTACAGAAGAATTGATGAATAGAGTATGCCTTTTCTTCCATTGTTTGGTTATCTCCGTTCATCATGGTTTCTTGATTGCTTCTATTATCTCCATTATATTTCTTATCTTTTCTTCATTCTGAATCTAACAGTGGTATTAGAGCGCATGTAGATGATCTTAGAGGCCTGATAGTTTTGATATTTTATTAGAGCATGATACTGATGGACCTGGTAGTTTATCAACCTTTTATAGTTGTTAGTGACTGGTAACACCATGTGTGATGGGACTAGTGACTGGTTTCTACTAATTGTGGAGACAAAGAGATTGATTGATTTTCGGCAGAGAAAGAGAAGATATGGTCGTTTTGCCTTGCACCTGGTTTAAGAAAGTAAATAAGTGGGCAATGGTAGAAGGGTACACGACCACGATCAATGCACTGGACAGTGGCTAAAAATGGTCCCTGTTACCAGACTGGTCATCCATACGCATTGTGCTTCTCATAAGTTTGTTATTGAGATTATTGAGTATAGGTTTTTGCTTGATAAAAAATTGGTAGGTGTTGAATTGATGTGTGGAAGTGGAAGAAATTTACTATGTGTAGTAGCTCCAATGAAGTCTGTCGAATGTAATCAGTGCTTCACTCATTAAATAAATACTCTGACACGGTACAGACCTAGGCCATTGTTGGACGGTGTTGAAGATCTGTGCTTAGCGTTTATCATTGAAAGAAGAATCTAGTTCGTCTTTATTTTATTTAATAGCACAAAACTTCGCTGGAAAATATGACTGATCTGTTTTATTGAAGAGCTTCAAGGTGCTAATCCTACGCGTACCCTTACGACCTGAAATCTCCGTTTGAGCAAGAAACATTTGCATAAAAGAAAGAACGTTGGTACAAAGAGAAACTTCGACTTAGACGGATGGACTTGGTAATAATGAACATCATGTAAAGAGCGAGCGATATGAGCGAAGATAACCAACTCTCGATCTACAATCTCTACTTGGTAATACCTCGACTTGGAAATTAATTAGGCGAACTTCATTTTTATCTTTCTCATGCTCCATGATTTTATAAACGTCCATTTAAAAATCCTCATATGGTGAAATAATTGAGAGGCATATAAATTTATGGTTCCACTAATTTAGCCATCTTTGGTTATAGAACATTACATTTCCTAAAGAACATTAAAGTATGGAGGGTTAACTTTATGAAAGATTATCTAAGATTTTTTTATTTGGGAGTAATAAGTGTATGAAATATTTTCTAAGAGTTTTTATTTGGGAGTAATAAGTGTATGAAAGATTTTCAACAAGTTTTTTATTTGGGAGTGATGAGTGATTTCATTATGTTATAAAAAATTATTTCAAGGGAAACTTAAAGAGTTATAAGGTGTATTCTTTTTGCATTAGAACTTAAAGGAAGATTTTGATGTGTATTTAAGGAGTTATAAGAATGTTTGCAAATAAAAAATTGTTTGTAATTGGAGTTATAAGGGTTTGTTATTTATTTGAAGACTCTTTTGTAAAGGTGTTATAAGGAGTTTTTTGGAAGTTATAAGGAGTCCTCTTTGACCCACCCGAAATTGAATAAGGGGGTCTCTCTTAGGATCTTAGTGCATCTAAGTCATTGGTTATCCTGTAGATTTTTTGCAGCATTCAAGGAACGATTGCTCTTCGCATGCACAACATGATACAAAATTGAATTTTGTGGCATCAACATACAAGCATCTCTCTTCCTTATTCTGCATAATGACAAGAATTGAAGGAATATTTACAATATTGCACACATTATTTAACTCAACTACATAATCTACAATTGCAATAAACAAATGCACTCTTAGTACAGTGATTACTTGTTTAGAAGTAACACACAAGAAGATTGATATGTTCAAACATCAAAACAAGTTGTTGTTTGATGAGTTAAGTTTGCTTCGACACCAACAATGTGTTTTTAACAAACACAATGACATCAGGGATGAGAATGAAGACACTCAGTTGACTAGTAATGAAATTCATAAACATGAAGATCAGTTAGATGAATTCCCTATGTCAGAAAAAGTTGTGGATAAGTGTATTGTTCGACCATGGGAAGAATTACGATTTAAACGAAATCGATATGGACTAGGATATGTACAGGATGCTGACAACCTTTTTCATTTTCCTAATTATAGCGAATCTATTTGCTTTGTGAGTGGAGGTTTTTTGAATGATGATAAGATGATAGAGCATATTGGTAAGGAACAGGTACATGATATTATTGATGATGATGTTGTTCCAGATCATGATAATCGATCAGATAAAGAACCCATACAGTGCAAACACTGTCACCGGTTTGGCCATGATAAGTCAAATTGTTTTGATCTTCACCCATGCAAATTTTGTGGGAAGACAAATCACCCCTCAGTAAGGTTTCAAAAGCGCAAGCGGAAACAAATTCATTTTGAATGGTTAGGGAATTGGCGTTGGCGTTTGGAAGCCAATTTATTGGAGCATTCTTACAGGCAGATTTATACACAAGTACAGTCGTACATGATTGGAGATATCTCTACAGTTGATGGACATGAATGTTTTTCAAGATTTGATGATTTAGGGTATGATCGAGGCCCAATTGATGTAGTCTTTTGAGTTGAAGATCGAGTCTTCAGACTCCGTCGGAAGACAATTTGATGTGTTGGATCTCTTCTTGGCCATACTAGTGAATGACGGTCAAGGGAATTGGAACCACTTGTCCCTGACAAAGGGGAAATCTAGTTGAGTCAAGTTCCAAGTTTGATTTTGAGTCAGGCTCCAAGTTTGATTTAGAGCCTGTGAACAGATGATCAAGTATGCAACTTAGTTCTTGGTATGCAATCTTGTTCTTGAACATATTGTTGTTGATATAGTTTGTGGTCATCTTAAAACCACCAATTGAGCAGAAGACATCATGTTCTTCTTGTCACATTTTCAGATTTTTAAGCCTTGAGCTCTTGTTAGTTTATGGTCAACTTAAAACCATGCCATTTAGTAGAAGACATCAGCTTCTGCTAGACATTCGGCTTGTGGTCATCCCGAAACCACCAGATTGGTTTTTGGTCATCCTGAAACCACTAGATTGGTTTGTGGTCAACCTTAAACCACCAATTTAGTAGAAGACATTAACTTCTACTATTCTTTTTCAAATTTCAGAGAGCATCTTCAGCCATCCCTCTGAATATTCGCTTGACGCATGTGATTGTCAAGTAGTGGCAGTTTTCCAGGCAAGAACGAACTTATGATTAAGGGGGGATGTTAAAACACTAATCATAAGTTAGTTTGTTAGTTAAGTTAACCTAACTGTTATACAATTACATGACAGTTATGGTTTTTTGTATTATATATGTACATCTTTGTACATGATTATTTACAGAAGAATTGATGAATAGAGTATGCCTTTTCTGCCATTGTTTAGTTATCTCCGTTCATCATGGTTTCTTGATTGATTCTATTATTTCCATTATATTTTTGCTCTTTTCTTCATTATGAATCTAATAGAACCCCTACTATTCATGACATTATTGGATCAATCCTCCATAATACCCATTACACCCATGCAATAAATTAATAAAAATTACAACCGTGCAACAAATTAATAGAAATGGAAAATTTGATTAGAAATATCCATTAATAGAGCCGATGGTTAATGTCTTTCAACACTATGATTGTGTGTGAAACAACTAATGAGTAACTAGAAAGATGTAGATAGATATTATTGTGAAGAGCGTGAATATACGTAATGTGCCATTCAAAACGCACTCCCTACTCCAAGGGTGCCACTCGCCTTTGATTGGTTTTGGTAGTTGTCCAAGCCTTGGAGCCAACATTCCATTTGAGTGACCTTGTGAGAGACTAAGGGATTCTAAGGAATAAGGACCCTTCCTTATTTTGCATCCCTTACAATCTTTGTGAGCGTCTGTCTCAGTATTCCCTCACAACATCGTGGACTTGTCAAACAAGGTAATTATTAACATACAATTTGAGCCATGGAGCAAGTGATAGTAGGATGTGACAGGGACTCTGCAAGACCTCTCCCTCAATATCTAGTCTATGTTCATGGCCTCTTTACTCCTAATGTGAGTCAGATTAGAAAGAAATCGTAAGCTTACATCCATAAAAAAAACAATGTCAATGATTCATATAAAAATCATGTTATAATCGATCATATGTCACATATGCATAAATGAAATACTCAAACCAATACTATCCACTCCCTCAATCAATCCGAAGTCCGAGGAGGTCCATTGATGCCATCAAAATCCATAATATGTCGATTTCATTGCACACTTAGGGGAAAATCGTCAATAGCATCTCTCAATACATATATATAAATCAACACTAAACCACAACCATCAACATCATCAAAAAAATCGATAAGCGAAATATATAACCATGTACTATAATAAGATCACTTGCACGCAAGTGTACTCCAAGAATAAGTCGATAACATGTGCTCGCAAGAGTGGGAAGTTGCAGTCCTTCAGTTTACAAACATTTAAACATTTTAATTTCTGATAGATTATGATATCAAAGAATTTTAAAAGACTTATGTGAAATTATATAATCACATATATTGATGATGGATATTTTTGTAATCTTTATTTTTTATTTATTTTAATTAAAAAAAGAAACAAACTGATCGAGTTACAAAGAGTAAATCATTATTCCATGGGTGAGTGAAGAGTATAAATGCCACGAGAGTAGTTATTGTCTATGGGACAAGTGGAAGCATACTCCCAAAGGTGTGGAATGTGAGGGAAAAAGCTAGAAAAAAGTTAGGCCAAGAAGATTCTGTAGGGTTAGGGATGAGGCTAAATTGAAAATACCTAGGCAAGCTTTAATATACAAGTATGCTATGAGGTGGTAAGTTGTTGAGTACTTGTGAATTGAGTTTGATGGTTCTGAGAAGAACTAAACTATGAGAAGTATGGAAAAGGTATAACAGTTTCAGTCCCTATGGAATAATTATTTAGGCTAGGGGGTGAGAAGAGAAATAAATATTAGCTTTTCGTGACTATGGTTGGGAGGAACTAGTTCTCTATTCAACTTCTTTCTAGTTTTTGAGGCAAACCCAATATTTGCTTTCAAATTTATTTCTTTATTTCTTTATATTTTAATGATTTTTCATAAATTTACTGAAACTACAATGTTTTTATACCAATTTGTGAAATTTTATAGTATCTATTTTATCTAATAGAATACTTTGTTCTTTTATCATTGAACAATTAATCCTAAGAAACATTAAATGTTGGTAGCATGATTCATGTTTTGAAAATAATGATTCTCTTTTTATAAGTATTGTAGTAAGATAGAAAAATAAATACCTACCTTCTTTTCTTATCCACAAATAGAAATAAATGTTCATAAGATGTAGTTGAATATGGGTTTCTTGAATATGGGTTTCTTTATAAATAAAATAAATCTTGTTAAAAGTATAGAAGAAGATATCTAGAATAGTACCTACAAAAGTAAGCCAATTGAATGGTGATTTTAAATCCAAATAGCTTCGAACCCTAATAACAAATTTAGGGCTCCTCACCAGAAAACTATTTTAATATGGTATGGAAAACTAATAGCATAAAAGGAATATAATAAAAATAATTGTTTCATTATATAATATGCAAGGGATTGAAACCGTGGATTAAAATGAAAGGTTTTATTAAAAAAAATAAAGGTTTTATTAAAAAAAGTAAAACCTTTAAACCATATATGGTGCATATGAGTAAGAGAGTTCAAGTGCAAAATAGAAAAAGAGAGAATTGTAATCAATGCATAGACATAAACTAAATACCAAAACTACTCATTCAAATATTTGACTATCGAATCGATTCTTTCAAAATGAGTACAAAATTTAAATCTATGATATCTTTATAAATAAAATGAACAACTATTAAGAGCAAGAAGGTTTCGAGCTTGTTTAATAAGACGCAAAATATGTCATCATGGAATAAGGTAATAAAAATGATGTACTGATTATTTTTTATATCAAAAGGAAAATCAATGACCCATCACTAATAGCCATGCTTATTGCTGGAAAATAAATATGAAAAGAAAAAGATGAGTTTATAGCTGAGTTGGGTGTTATAATCATAGGGTCGATATATAACCAGTTCTTTATAATCATAAATAAAACAAACAAAATAAAACTTATACTAGAGCTATCATTTGAAAAGATAATATTGAACTCTTGTATGTCCAGCAAGGAAGTAAATGACGTTACTCGACCTCTGTAATATCATAACAAAACTCTTCGTTACCAATCAACTCTTGATGTTGATTCTAGGCATGAAAATCATTATAACCTATCAAGAGTATACATGAGTAACCACCATAAAACAAGTCTCGAAATATGGTATCGATGGCCCTTGAGTCTGGCATTGCTCAAATGGTATGCACAAATGCATGTACAAAACCCATAAGGAAATTCTATTAAGTATATATGAGAATAGTGCAATAATGTAACCTAGGATACATATTGTAAGTGAATTTGTCTTTCACTAGGAAAGTCGATTGACTAATGGATATGTTTCTAGGAAAATTGTTCATTACCTAGAGCAGTGTAGTTTTCACAGACACTTCAGATATAAAATTAGTTATGAACTAAGTGAATGCCATGGTATATTTTCGTATTCAAAACCTTGTTTAATACGATTCGATACAAGGAAAGAATAAAACATAAATATACCAACTGTAAGTAAAAATATCATTTTACACACTTACCTTAAGGAATGCACAGATGACCAGCATGCCATTTTGGATTAAGTCGTTTTCATCAAACCAATAAAGACCTACATCAAAAGAAAATGTTATACCATTAATTTCAAGATAGAATGATTACCAGAAATAAAAACTTAATCAAACCAGGTTAAGAGGAGGGTAAATTACCAATGTTGGCAATACTATAGTTTTGGGTTTGAGTATGCTTGTACATGATACAGGGATACAAGGAATGAAGAAAAACCCTCATACTAGATAGAACAGAGTGTAAAGTTCCATTTTCTCCCTACTCAACGTCTTGAAAATAGGGAAAAGGTCAAGAATTAGTTGTTACGCCATCTTTAAATCTTGAAGTATCGGATAATAGGACTGTTAGTGCTCATATTTGGTGCCATGACGTGGCCTTAATACACCATTCCTTTTGGATTAACCATTCAAACAAATTACGAGTTTACTTGCAGTTAGTCATCAATACATATTTACATAACTCAAGTCTATAAAAAACGATTTGATGGGTGTACCACTTGAACGAGGTGATAGTTATTCATGTAATTTCTTGTGGTGTATTCGTGGTGACAGTAAGTTCGATAATTATGGTAAGCCAATCTAATTAAAATATGAAAATGTGTATTAGATCCATGAGAAAGTGAATGGAACTATGCATATTAGTGTTCTCATTCAATTCTTCATTGAGCCAGAGAGGAACGCAAGGAGATCGGGAGGAATTTCTCTGTGAGAAATCCCATAGATCTGAGCTATCGAGATCCCTTAGACGCAAGGAGTGCATGGGAAATCGAAAGTCTATAGTAGACAAAGCTTAGGAGGAATAACACTTCAGAGAGTGTTATCGAGATCCAGGAACCCATTCACCAGGAGGAGTGAAGGCGAACCTTCGAAGACTTAGAAAATATTCTAAATTTGAGAAGTTAAAAGCTCAGGAGGAAGAGCGTTGTCAGCCATTGGATCATGGAGGAGAATCAACAACCTTCTGATCAAAGACAAAGGCGTGGACATTAATGTTGCGTATGTCCACAGGGAAGACTCACAAAACTCTTAAGGGACGGTGGAGAGTCTTCAAGGTGAGACAGCGATTCAACCATAGTCATTCATCGGGAGGACGAACGAGAGCCATTGATCGGTGGTGAGGAACATTTTTCCATATCGACAAACAGGAACACAAGGAGAAAGAGAGAATGTCTGGACCAAAGAAATCTCGAAAAGATGTGAGCCGTCAGATCTTCATAGGATTAGATCCATCATTCTACAGTGAGGGGTGCTTCAACATTCTACATTTGATGAGCGAGTGGATGCGTAACCGGACCTCGTGCCGGGTGAAGTTGCGAAACGATCATAGTCGTCAGCCTAAGATTGATCTGGGCCGTAGATCTCATGCGTCGTGATTTTGAAGTTTGAGAAGGAGGAGTTGAGTGCGCCTTGTGGAGGAAAGGGTGTTCACGAGTGCATGGTCACGTGAACATAGGAGAGGGAGGAACCCACTCCATTAGCCCTCATCGGCTTTCAGGACTTGGAGAGTCGAGGGGTCACTACATCGGGAACCCCAGAATCCAAAAATGTGAAGCGCCTTTTGGGACGCACCTTTTGGGCTAAGTCTCTGGTCGTGCCTATGGTCACAAGAGGTGGGGAGTTTGAGCCTAGTGCTTGGTGGCAGAGGAAAAACAAAGAGAAAGGACGTGTGGTTTTAGTGTTAGAGGTTCCCTTTTGGGACCATGAGAGTCGTTCCAGCTCCAGAATAAAAGATCCTGACCGGGAGGTCGCGCAACCCTCAGGAGGGATAGGGGGTCTCCATCATAAAACATGTCTCAGTTTCTGTAAAAATAAAATAAAAAAATATATAATATTTTACATTGCCAAATTTAGGAGGTTCACCAAGAAAGTAGGAATATGTGATAGATGTCAAGAATTAAATTATATGGATCTATTTACTTTTTTCCTAAATTTTTTCGTCTCTAAAATAACACATAACAATAAATCCAATGTATCCATTAGTATATTATAGGACACCTAATAGACAAACTTATAATAGGATGAATATTCTAGGCTCTTACAAAACTATGTAAAGAGAGAATTGTAATAACAAATACTGTAATGACTAAAAACTCAAAATGTAAAGGAAATTATTCATTGATGAAGTATAGCGGAGTCTTATGAGTTGAAATGACATACCAACATTAAACTACATCATTGGTTATGAAATTTTGTTAAAACACTAATCATAAGTTAGTTTGTTAGTTAAGTTAACCTAACTATTACACAGTTACATGACAATTATGGTCTTTTGTATTATATATGTACATCTTTGTACATGATTATTTACAAAAGAATTGATGAATAGAGTATGCCTTTTCTTCCATTGTTTAGTTATCTCCGTTCATCATGGTTTCTTGATTGCTTCTATTATTTCCATTATATTTCTTCTCTTTTCTTCATTATGAATCTAACAGTGGTATCAGAGCGCATGTAGATGATCTTAGATGCCTGATAGTTTTGATAGTTTATTAGAGCATGATACTGATGGACCTGGTAGTTTATCAACCCTTTATAGTTGTTAGTGACTGGTAACGCCATGTGTGATGGGACTAGTGACTGGTTTCTACTAATTGTGGAGACGAAGAGATTGATTGATTTTCAGCGGAGAAAGAGCAGATGTGGTCGTTTTTCATTGCGCCTGGTTTAAGAAAGTAAATAAGAGGGTAGTGGTAGAAGGATACTCGGCCATGGTCAATGCACTGGAAAATGGCTAAATATGGTCCCGGTTACTAGACTGGTCATCCATACGCATTGTGCTTCTCATAAGTTTCTTATTGAGATTATTGAGTATAGGTTTTTGCTTGATAAAAAATTGGTAGGTGTTGAATTGATGTGTGGAAGTGGAAGAAATTTACTATGTGCAGTAGCTCCAATGAAGTCTGTCAAATGTAATCCATGCTTCACTCATTAAATAAATACTCTGACATGGTACAGACCTTGGCCATTGTTGGACGGTGTTGAAGATCTATGCTTAGTGTTTATCATTGAAAGAAGAATCTAGTTCATCTTTATTTTATTTAATAGCACAAAACTTCGTTGGAAAATATGACTGATCTGTTATTTTGAAGAGCTTCAAGGTGCTAATCCTACGCGTACCCTTACGACCTGAAATATCCATTTGAGTGAGAAACATCTGCATAAAATAAATATCATTGGCATAAAGAGAAACTTCAACTTGGATGGATGGACTTGGTAATAATGACCATCATGTAAAGAGCGAGCGATATGAACGAAGATAACCAACTCTCGATCTGCAATCTCTACTTGGTAATACCTCGACTTGGAAATTAATTACACGATCTTCATTTTTATCTTGCTCATGCTCCATGATTTTATAAACGTCCATTTAAAAATCCTCATATGGTGAAATAATTGAGAGGCATATAAATTTATGGTTCCACTAATTTATCCATCTTTGGTTATAGAACATTACATTTCCTAAACAACATTAAAGTATGGAGGGTTAACTTTATGAAAGATTATCTAAGATTTTTTATTTGGGAGTAATAAGTGTATGAAAGATTTTCTAAGAGTTTTTATTTGGGAGTAATAAGTGTATGAAAGATTTTCAACCAGTTTTTTATTTGGGAGTGATGAGTGATTTCATTAAGTTATAAAAAAATATTTCAACGGAAACTTAAAGAGTTATAAGGTGTATTCGTTTTGCAATAGAACTTAAAGGAAGATTTTGATGTGTATTTAAGGAGTTATAAGAATGTTTGCAAATAAAAAATTGTTTGTAATTGGAATTATAAGGGTTTGTTATTTATTTCAAGACTTTTTTGTAAAGGTGTTATAAGGATTTTATTGGAAGTTATAAGGAGTCCTCTTTGACCCACCTGAAATTGAATAAGGGGGTCTCTCTTAGGATCTTAGTGCGTCTAATTCATTGGTTATCTTGTAGATTTTTGGCAGCATTCAAGGAACGATTGCTCTTCGCATGCACAACAAGATACAAAATTGAATTTTCTGGCATCAACATACAAGCATCTATGTTCCATATTCTACATAATGACTAGAATTGAAGGACTATTTACAATATTGCGCACATTAATTAGCTCAACTACATAATCTACAATTGCAATAAACAAATGCACTCTTAGTATAGTGATTACTTGTTTACAAGTAACACACAAGAAGATTGATATGTTCAAACATCAAAACAAGTTGTTGTCTGATGAGTTAAGTTTGCTTCGACACCAACAATGTGTTTTTAACAAACACAATAACATCAAGGATGAGAATGAAGACACTCAGTTGACTAGTAATGAAATTCATAAACATGAAGTTAGTTAGATGAAGTCCCTATGTTAGAAAAAGTTGCGGATAAGTGTATTGTTCGACCATGGGAAGAATTACGATTTAAATGAAATCGATATGGACTAGGATATGTATAGGATGCTGACAACCTTTTTCATTTTCCTAATTATAGAGAACCTATTTGCTTTGTGAGTGGAGGTTTTTTGAATGATGATAAGACGATAGAGCATATTGGTAAGGAACAGGTACAGGATATTGTTGATGATGATGTTGTTCTAGATCATGATAATCGATCGGATAAAGAACCCATATAGTGCAAACACTGTCACCAGTTTGGCCATGATAAGTCAAATTGTTTTGATCTTCACCCATGCAAATTTTGTGGGAAGAAAAATCACCCCTGAGTAAGGTGTCAAAAGCGCAAGTGGAAACAAATTCATTTTGAATGGTTAGGGAATTGGCGTTGGCGTTTGGAAGCCAATTTGTTGGAGCAGTCTTGCAGTTGGATTTATACACAAGCAGGGATAATTTTAAGGATGGAAAATTATTTTAAAATGTACAAACCTTGGCGAATCTTACTAATCCTTCATATGTAAACTATAAATGTTTGACGATATTTTTGTAAAAATATTCAAATTTCTAAGTATTTTATATAGTTTTTATAAAATTTTGGCTATTTTTAAGGTAAAATGATTTTATCCTATAGAATTTGGGCGAATCATTTTTAAAATAGCGAATATCATTTTTGGAAAAACCATGGAAAATTATCCCATGAGCGAAATTTAGCCCCTAAAATCATCCATGTACACAAGTACAATCGTACTTGATTGGAGATATTTCTACAGTTGATGGACATGAATGTTTTTCAAGATTTGACGATTTAGGGTATGATCGGGGCCCAATTGATGTAGTCTTCTGAGTTGAAGATCGAGTCTTCAGACTCCGTCGGAAGACAATTTGATGTGCTGGATCTCTTCTTGGATATACTAGTGAATGACGGTCAAGGGAATTCGAACCACTTGTCCCTGACAAGGGGGGAATCTAGTTGAGTTAGGTTCCAAGTTTGATTTTGAGTCAGGCTCCAAGTTTGATTTAGAGCCTGTGAACAGATGATCAAGTATGCAACCTAGTTCTTGGTATGCAATCTTGTTCTTAAACATATTGTTGTTGATATGGTTTGTGGTCAGCTTAACACCACCAATTGAGCAGAAGAAATCATGTTCTGCTTGTTACATTTTTAGATTTTTGACCCTTGATCGCTTGTTAGTTTATGGTCAACTTAAAACCATGCCGTTTAGTAGAAGACATCAACTTTTTCTAGACATTCGGTTTGTGGTAATCCCGAAACCACCAGATTGGTTTGTGGTCATCCTGAAACCACCAGATGAGTTTGTGGTCAACCTTAAACCACCAATTTAGTAGAAGACATCAACTTCTACTATTTTTTTTCGGAGTTTAGAGAGCATCTTCAGCCAGCCCTCTGAATATTCGCTTGACACATGTGATTGTCAAGTAATGGCAGTTTTCGAGGCAAGAACGAACTTATGATTAAGGGGGGATGTTAAAACACTAATCATAAGTTAGTTTGTTAGTTAAGTTACCCTAATTGTTATACAGTTACATGACAGTTATGGTCTTTTGTATCATATATGTACATCTTTATACATGATTATTTACAAAAGAATTGATGAATAGAGTATGTCTTTTCTGTCATTGTTTAGTTATCTCTATTCATCATGGTTTCTTGATTGCATCTATTATTTCTATTATATTTATGCTCTGTTTTTCATAATGAATCTAACAGAACCCCCACTATTCATTCCATTATTGGATCAATCCTCCATAATACCCATTACACCCATGCAATAAATTAATATAAATTACACCCATGCAACAAATTAATAGAAATGGAAAAATTGATTAGAAATATCCATTAATAGAGCCAATGCTTAATGACTTTCAACACTATGATTGTGTGTGAAGAACCTAATGAGTAACTAGAAAGATGTAGATAGATATTCTTGGAAAGTGTCTTTTCTTATTGTGAAGAGCGTGAATATACGAAAAGATGTAGATAGATATTTTTGGAAAGTGTCTTTTCTTATTGTGAATGAAGAACATGAATAAACGAAAAAATGTAGATAGATATTCTTGGAAAGTGTCTTTTCCTTTTATGAATAAATGAATTATGTCTCATAAAGTTCCTTCCATAGCTCCCCACATTCCATATCACCAAAATCCTTTCAAATATCCAGCATCTCTCTCGCACAATCATTCTTTCCTCATGTATTTAGGGAATCTTTTTTAATAGACTCCCACAACAATAGCAAATAGTTTGTGGGCATGACTTAGCAAACGAGGTCCGTGACTCCCTACCATACTTGAAACAGACTCGAGATGGAAATTTTAGGGAGGAAAAGCTAAGGACCAAACGGGACAGATACAGTTATTGAACATAGTGGAAATAAATCTTAAAAACATTCCTACATGCAATGAAACTATTATGAATCCACTATATCAAAACCTTAAGGCTATAGATAAATACTCTAAACCAACTTCAAATTAACTTACATTTTGTTAAATAATCCAAAACTATTTTAGATAAAGCTTCAATAAAATCATGAAATATCTAAACCTAACTCTGATAATGATAAAGATCCAACATGTTGATATATCTGAACCTTAATCAAAATACAATGTTGATATATCTAAATGTTGATATATCTAAACCTAGATCTAAATACAATGTATAATATATAATAGAGAACATCAATTGTCAAAACAAATCCCACAAATGATTTGAAAGCCAGTGCTCATACACCCCAGTTTTGAGATGATTTTCCAATTCATCTACAAGCAAGTTCAAAGACTTCAAATTTTTTTAAAGAGATAACTCGGAGCTCTTACTAAACTTTGTAAAGAGAACACTGCAACAACAAACACTAACACTGCAATCACTGAAAACGGAAATGATAAAGGGAAGTGTTCATTAACAAAATATAGTAGTAAAGTCAATTGTGAGAACTTTAATCAAGACCAACGGCGAGGCAAGGCAAGCAATTCAACACTCATGTTTCAACACTGTTTAATAGAAATTCAATGTGTATATTTTCAACAGGAAAAACAATCGCTAACAAGACGCCAACGATGAGTCTTCTAGAGGCAATTCGAAACTCTTCGATAGAAATTCAATGTCTATATACATGGGAATGCTACGAGTTCCTTGCAGTTATCACATCCGTTTATAAAACGCTATAAGTAAGCAGAACCCAAAGAAGAGAAAAATATAAATAAATAGTAGCAGTGACATTACAAGATATTTATCTCGATTTATTAGACGCTTATGCTAAAAATCAGTTTGTAAAATTCTCCATAATAAGAGGTTGTAAAATTCTCCATTATAAGAGGTAAGAATAACACGGCATGACGTAATAGCTACTAATGTCCATTGTTATCTACTTCCGGTTTACTGCAGAAGAATAAGCAAAGACGGTTACATTATTCATTAATGATAATGAATTCACTTATATTTATATAAATATGTTGTTGGTTAAAGATTATAGGAAATGAAGATTTTTTTAAGGGATATTTATCCAAAATTCAGGGAGAAAATGTTGGATTGACAAATTTAAGTGATTATTTCTGTAGAATCAGAGTGTAAGTTTTTCAGCATGCTGAATCCATTTCTGCATGTAGAAATGAATTATGAACAACAAAAAATAGTGATTCGTGTAAATTTATATTACAAACCATTTCGTAGAACAACTAGCCAATCCCTATAAATATATGTAAATAAGGAAATGTCTCTCCATACATGCCTACCCATTTTTTCCATAGTTGCAAGAGAACAGGTCCCAGCATTTTCAATATCTATGAAACTCTTTCCCAACTTTTCAAGAACTTGGGAACTAGTAGGGAATGTCCCCAATCCACTTGGAACTCTTTTGGTAACTTAGAGCTTTTTGAGAGCTTCAACTTCAAGAAAATGAGAGTTTGGGAAATAGTTTCAGAAATAGAGAGCTTTAAATTGAAATTCTATTATAAAATTAACATGTAAATATTTTTATTACAATATTACAAATACATAATTTATTACAAAAATTTTCATTATATTTAATTAAAATATCACTATAAAGCAAACACTAAACTACACTAAATATTATTAAGTAAAAAAATTAATACTACTCACTTTATAGTGGTGGATATGATTTTTTTTTAATGCCTGTGTATTTTTCTTCACACACTAAACATAAAAGTAGAACAAATCAATACCTTATCCATGGCAAGCATTTTCTCCACTTTGTTGTTGCTATCAACCAATCATATCATTGATTTTTATTGTATTTCCAAATTATAAGAGTATCACTATTTAGCTTTTACTGATAAGAATAATGCTTCAAATTTACAAAGATGTTTGAAGTTTATATATGTAAGTTTAATTTTTAAAAGATGTTAAAACTTTGTATATGTATTTTTAATTTTGTTTCTCATTGTATACTTTACATATTGTGTTAAATATATTCATATAATTATTAGTACAACTTAAATTAGTAATTTCGAAAATGTACTTGTTACTTGTTACTTGTTGCATAGGAACAACCTTGTCCTAAATTAATATTATGCGACAATCGCAAAAAAAACATAGAAAAAAAAAAAAAAAAAAGTCAAGCATGAACCCAGAAACTATATTTCCGTGAATAAAAATACCTGCACTAATAAATAAAAATGTGTAGAGACTGCTTCATTTCAATGATTTTGCACCCTTCTTTAAAAGGAAAACTACTTCATTTCATAAGCCTTTTACATTTTCTTCTTTGATGCTCTCTACATATTAAAAACAGTCCAGCACTTCCTTTTATCTGGTCTGCACATTTAAAAAGAAAAGAGAAAACATGTGAAAGCGACTGCTAAACGGATGACATAGATTGGATTTGGCGGGCCTACGGAAATTAGATTCCTATATTTACGGGAGGGACGCACAGGCAGAAGAAGCGGCGGTATTAGTATGGATATAGTATATATGGCCCTCCTGTGCCCAAACCCTAACAGGACCTGCCTCACCTTCACATTTCAACTCGAAAGTTCCACTTTTTCCTCCTCCGGCTTCTTCATTAGGAATTGATAAGCAATCCCGTTGATCACCAACCTGAATTCCTCCGATCTGCTGCAACTGATAGCTCTCCTGCTTATGAATATTAATATATGTTTTCACTCCCAAATTTACTTNTTCAACTCGAAAGTTCCACTTTCTCCTCCTCCGGCTTCTTCATTAGGAATTGATAAGCAATCCCGTTGATCACCAACCTGAATTCCTCCGATCTTCTGCAACTGATAGCTCTCCTGCTTATGAATATTAATATATGTTTTCACCCCCAAATTTACTTCATCATATCTCAAATTCACATCATCCTTGCAATCAAACTGACGCTGAGGCTGAATGTTTAAGTACCGATCAACGTCTGCCGATATAATTGCTGGCGCACTAAATTGGGAACGGGAATTATTTGGTGGGCATGATTGGTGTTGAGTCGTGTCATGCAACTGGCTCGTGTAATCTTCCACTATATGAGCTGTATAAGCTCCAGGATAAACATCTGTAAAACCAGCGGCATTTGAATAGGAATGACTGGCGCTCCATGCTGTTATTCCAGAGGATGCTGTGAACGACGAATA